>JAVSBS010021150.1:7118-20718 GCA_033124195.1 Coracias cyanogaster
AATGTGCTCAGATTAAAATCAGGAACATTTTTTTTTCTGTACATATTTATACTTCTCATGCTAAGCTACCTTGATCATGGCAGTCTGAAGTGTAAACATTTCTAGTAACATTAGGATATTTTAATTGTTGTCTTTGTTATTGCTATTGCTGACTGACAAGCACGTTTTCTTGGTAGGGATCTGAAACTTGCCAGCTGAGCAGAAAATAGCAGGCTGGTAAGAAAGTGGGTTTGGAACTATAAAGATCCCCTGACAGGACTGGGCAAGCAGTTTCATTCCAAGTCCAAACAACCTGAACTACAGCTATATAATTATGTTTGGATTTGTCAGGTTTTTTTTCTTCCTATCTGTACTATTTTATTTGGCTTCAGGACTGTTTGGAAGTTAGAATTTCTTCTGCTGCCTATTTACTTATGACATACAGTGCTGGCAAGACTGATGCATTTCTGAACTGTGGAACTCTCTAAATTCCCAAGTATACTTGACAACCATCATTGTCAGTAATAAAGTTTAGATTTTGTGGGTAATAAGAGCAATTTCAGTAATGAGAAGCTCACAGTAGATCAGTCATTTCTTTATTTTCTTGAGAGGTAATGAGTATGTCAGCAAGTATGTGATATGAAGTAGCAAGTATTCATAATAATTATTATGGAGGTACAGTCATGTCACTAATAAAAATGATTCAGGGCTTTGCTAGTTGGATGTGGTCTGAAAGCAGGGTTTCTCTTTTGCAGGAAAAGTTAGTTTGCTTGGTATTTCGTTGCAAATTCAAACCTACCACGAAACTTTTCAAAATTTCTTCTAGACCCAAAACCCTGGAGCAGCCCAGTTTTCCTGTCAGACAAATCACTGTCTTCACCATCAAAATTACCTCCAATAACTCAACAATACTATGCTTATATGGCCTAGAATGCCATATACATATTCGGAACACTAATCATGCCTGGTGAATCAAAAAAAAAAAGATTGTACAGTCACATATGTATGCAAAATTAGCTTCTCCTCAAACAGTAGGTGGAAGGACTGCCTAAGTGCTTCTGTAAAGCATGTTGTAGGTTACTGCAACTGCCTGAGTTTAGTTATCTCATTTCCACTAACCTATTTTAATGCATTTACTTTTTCTTCACATTAACAACAATTTTCACTCTCATACCATCTCTTACATTAGATGTCTCCTAAAGCACCCCCTTTGCTGACCCAGAATCCTTGCTCTTCTTTCAAGACTTCCTTTGTTCTCTACCCTTGTGACTCAAAAACTTCAAGAAGACCCTCTGGATGAGATGTTGGCACTCGCCAGTTTTGCCCGAGACCGATTAGGACTAGACTTGTCCTTGTATGAGTGACTCAGTCTTTTCCTTACCCATTACTTAACTATCAGTCTAAATTTTAAAATAGCATAATAAGATAGATTCTATGACATAATCTATACACGAGCTTGGTACTTGATTGGTACAGTTTACCAAAAAAAACTAAGTAAAAGCACATATTTTGGAAAGATTTCAGAACTTCAGCTAAGCCTTCCCAGAAATTTATCCACCATCTCCATTGGAAATGTGCCTGCTAAGGAACTGCATCTTAGTAAACTAAGTCCACTTCCATGTATTTTAACCCCATTTTAACCATACAAAACTGGATGTCTTAACCAAGTGTATCCTGTCAGTTTATATCATACAAGACATCACACAAAAATTTCAGGTGGTTCTTGTATGAAATTGAGATGTGTTCTGTGGGGAACCATTTTATTTTGTTCAAAGCCTTGATTAGGAAGATTGAGGGAACTTTTCCAGGACATTACACAATGATCCTTCATTAGAAGACTATAAAGTTTTCTGAGTAACATGTGAGGGGAAAAACATTACTTCTCGTTTCCATACTCTGTAACCCCTTGCAATGCTGTAAAAACCCCTCCAAAATTGGCTTGAAGAATCTAGGCCTTTTACTTTGGTCACCCCTTTTTACTTATTAATATAATTACACTTTTCTCAAAGTTTCCACAGATAAACCCCTTCTTTGTGAGGATATGATTCAACTGTAAATTTTTACTCTAGGATGAAATTTTACCCAAAAATGTTTATCTCAAAAGCAAAACTTAATAGTATTCATTTAAATATATGTATTATTTTTTATGTTTCTAAATTCTTAAGTTTTTCATGTCCCCAAAACTATACGTGCCAGGTATAATCAGGAAGTTAAATGTAAGGCATGCCTAGCAGATGGTACCAAAATAAGGTTTTGCCTAAATAGTGCTTCTCTGACTCTTCTCAGGGATGCCTGGTGCACTGGCTACAGGCACACATCTGACCCCACACATCAAGTGCCTTAGCAGTACTCATGTGGGCATACAACTCAAATATTTATGTAGATATTAAATTCCAACACCACAAGTCATGCTGCTTTCTTCTCTTTAATTATTCAGACTCAATAGTAGCTCAGGGCTTTTCAAGCCACCCTTGTACAAGGGAGAACATCTACACCCATGTGAGGCAGCCTGTCCTCAACCATGCTGAGAGCAGCCCAGTGCTCAGCAGTGGCCCGCAGCTCCCACTAAAGCATAGTAGCAATCTTTGGAGGATCTCAGCATGCACTTTCCTGATCCCAGTCAGCTTCTATTCTGACTCTGCCACGCAGCTGCTCCTTTACCTTTTGCAGGGTCCTACTGAGTTGAATGCACAGAAAACTTCAGAGCCACAGCTTTACACAAAGGTAGGATTCTTAAGTGTGTTATGCAATTGTTTTCTCAGGCATCAGTATTCCATGGAATTTAGGGTGTACTTCTCAGCATAGATGCATTACCTGCAAATCTTCAGGGTCTTGTAAGACAACAAGGAACCCCACTTTCTTTCATCTTTCTCATCACAAACACAAGTTTAAAAGGTTTTGCTTTACATCAAACCTTACTTATATCTGCTGCTCATTGTTCTCTAAGATTTAGTACATTTTGTCAGGATTTTAATATTTCTTTAAAATATCATATTTTTTGGATGTCATTCATCTGTCCTAGATCATCTCTCTATAGACCTGAATATCTGTTGATGGGCACAATTCACATTCATTGCTAAAATCAAAGCAAAGTCTTTCTGATTTTTCTCTTGCATTGTAACTTTCAGTGCAGAAATAAATGACTACATAAACAACAATATCTATGCTGAGTATAAGAATTAGATCAAACATTTCCCTCCCACACAAATACATAAATATACAAAATCATATAAATCTTCAAAAATTGCACAATATTAAATTACTTAATTCTGTAAATGTCAAAAACAACAAACTTCTGGACTTTTTTCACAAATAATAAGATGTTTCAGCCAGCACAGTATACCAAATATGACAATTTTGTAAAAAATTTTTAATGAACAGCTTATGTATTTTTCAGTTAATAGTTCTGCTTCTCCCCCAAAATATTCTCTATTTTATTTGCTAACACTTGGTAAACAAACAAAAGCTGGAACTTTAGGAATCCTAAATTCTCTTACACTGCCTGCCCTTAAAAGAACCTCCTCACTCATAAATACTCCCAGATGGCGAGTGAAAAGGAAAAATAACATTATAGGTACAAAAAATTAAACATCAAGCTGAGGAAAATAAGCAGAGAAAGCATTTTCTTCAGCTGCATTGGGCGCAGACTGACATGGCTCAGCTTTGCTCAGCCATGGGCCAGAAAAGGGAATGTCATATAACCCTGGATCCCTGGTGCAGAGGACAGGCTGAGCACACAGCCCAGGACTGTGGATTCATTGTGCCATCTGTTACACATAGTTAGAAATCTTAAGTTGTTGTTAGGTATTTTGATGTATGTAGGTTTGCACTGATTTGTGAGAAAGGAAAATTCTTCATCAGATCATGGCAAAAAACGAAGGAAGGAAAAGACTTATTCATCTGAACTTTGTTTTTAATTCAGTGCGTTTTAATAAATTATATCTATATTGAAAACACAATATCTGTATTGAAAATACTTTTCAATTTGTGGTTCAGCTAATCAGATATTTAAAATAAGCATTTTGCCTTTTAAGTCATTTTGTAGTGATCCAATCATTACTCATCCTTTCTTTCTAGCAGTACATACACAACCTGACATGTGTGAGCTGCCCTCTGTGGATAGGCTGTATAAAGACTTTCACATCCTAATAACATGTGCATGCCTACATCCTCCAGGATCAATCCACACAGGTATTTTGACTCCTAACTCCTGCATTAAATGGAACGAAATAGAAACACCTTGCTGCATCTGACCTTTTCACATAGAGTTTGTTATATGTTTAATAAAACTTGTAGCTCTTTTTGTGTTTCAGGAGACTCCCATTCATTTTTAAATATCAACCTTAAGCATGTCTGTATGTTGCTTATGGAAAAACGTTATTTAATTTTATTGTTAATCCAGCTACTTACCTCTGTCTACTTTTTGAGGACTGTGCCTTCTGTAAACAGAGCACTGCTGTCTGATTTTCTGTTTGAAGACCTGGCATCGTTGTAATGCAAGGTATTGTTATTGGTATTAAGTAAATCCTTAGCTTAAAATGCAGGTCTGCAGAGGACTCCTTGCATTCCACACCTTTTGAAAGCTTCAGTAATATCTAAAGCATGTTTAGGCCTGCCACTACTCGGATCTGCATTTTGCAAACTTGCCTCATGTCTGGGAATAAAGTTTAAATACACCAAGAAAATATTATAGACAGACCTCTAGCAATATTTTAATGTATCCATTTGTCTAAGGAAAAAGTAATTGAATTGTATAAGCTTCTCCTCTTACATTTTATTGTAAGAATTCCCTGGTGCTGTTAGTTCATTCAAAGCCAGAAGTATCACTTTGCACAGTTTTTCATCGTACTCAGGGGAAGTATATGGAAATTTTACAGCAATAAGCTACAAATGGGGAGCTGGACTACAGCCAGTCTGCATCCTTCTCATGCCCTTACAGCATTTTTCTTCAGCATTCAGTGTTCTCCATAGTGTATGTAATACTTATCCTGAGAGGCTATTATATTTTTCTTGGAGTTGGAAAATGTAGTAAGTGGGCCTTTAACAATGATGTCTAAGCAGCAAAGCTGACATTTTCTTTTCTTTTTGTTTCAAGAAAAGTTAATTAGTGGAGTTTTTAAACCCACAAAATCAGATTTCTTCATAAAATGTAGTTCTTGTGTTTCAGTTTATTCTCTTCCAAGTGGTTAATAATTACACTGCAGGTGTTATACACCTTGATTATCATTGAATATCTTGCACAATTTGTTAACATATGCAACATGTAGGTGTGGGTTGGCCTGATTCAGGGCATCATATGTTTTCTTCTTTAGACTTCTGCATGTAAAGAGTGGATAGCCAGTATAGTATTAGAATTGCTAAAGGAATATAAGAATGAATACACTCAAGGACTGATGTATTTAAGCCCATAGGAAAGTTGCTGTTTCAGACTTCTTATGGTATGATGAAGCATCCATCAATGACATGCAGGTGACATGTTTTAATAGCAGGCTAATATATTTCATCCTTTGTATATGTATTTCATCCTATGTATATGAACAAAGCCATTGCAGGCATCACATTCATTCCTCCGTGCATAGAAGATAAAATATTTCAACTGAAAGGAACATATATTCCATAGAAACAAATGATTTATGATTTCTTCCCAGTGTATAAAATTCAGTCTAGAGCAGAAGCCTATATATATTGTCTTTATAATAAAGACTTTCTTTTCATAGATTTCATAGGTCTTAGGTGGGAACTCTTATTCACTTACATTTTAGACATTACGTTTGAGCTAGATACTGTATCTGTTGTTCACATTCCATGGAAAGAAGCCAGTACTCTTAAGGACAAGATTCAGCTGTCCAATTTTAAAATTAACTTTAGGGTATAACAACTAAAAGCAGAGATTCTGTTAACCCAGTCTCTTCTCTGATCATCAAGAGGGACTAAAATGATCAGTTATGATAGACATTTCTAAACTATAAATTTTCACATTTAGGCAGATGAATAAGCAAGCCCATGGAGCAATGGCAGGAGGCATGGTATACACACAAAAATAAATAGTACCTGCCTGAAATCCAAAGTTTATCACATCGTAAGACCTTGTCATAATGTCAAGCCTCCTACAAATTCCATATACATCAGCCCAAAGATTTGCTCAGGATAGGTGTGAAATTAATTGAAATCAATAGACAAACTTGTTGACTTTAATGTGGTCAGAGTCACATTTTGAATTAGAATCACTTCCTAGAGATCCAGTTCCCAGCAGGCTGTTAACACTTATGATCTAATAGGATAACTGCAAAAAGATCCCATCAGGTCCTGAATTGATAACAGGTAAAAAAAAATCATGATAATTGATTATAAAAACAAGAAGCTCTTGCATATCAAGAACTAAAATAAAGTTCACAATACCTTTTTTTGTAATATATTCTAGGAAAAATAATTTAATCTTTCTGTGCCTCAGATCACTATCTGTTCACTCAGTATTCTATTTCTCCCAACATCTGTAAAGTTAAAGTCATCATTGCAAAAACTCTATAAAGACTTATTGCATATCTTCATAGTAGCTACCACAAAGATAGCTCAGCTGGTGTCTTGGGTAGAGTTGGAATACACATAACAGCATACAAACCCCATATATAATCAATGTCAGTTTCTTACTGTTAACATACATACATATATATGATTAAGATGTTAGAAACTATGTATTTTACATAAATTTATTTCTAGAACATGATTGCTACTTCATATTCAGTGCAATTGCAGTGTCTCCAGATAATTTCTTAATTTAAAGGCTAACACGAAGCATATTTAAGAGGGAGAATTCATGCTCATGGCTCTGTGTTTCTTTTACAGCATTTGATTAGTAACACCTAAAATTATAGTGGGAGCTCTATTTCCTGTATTTTTATACAGCCTTAGAGCTATCATCACCACCAGAGGGGACACAAGGAGTTTTCTATAACTGCAAGATTAACATGTAAAGAAGTGAGGAACAGATTTTCAATTACGTATATAAAATAATACATTGTATATTCCATGTTTATTTTTAATATGACAGAAACATTCTGAAAATAGTACAAGATTTTCACCAGGTTACTTTCTAATACCACTCTACGATACATAAAATGTTTTACCACACTAGTCTGTATGCACTCATTTTTCATGATGATTCTTCAGGAAGATGTGAACTTTTGACCTCCCACCTTTCCAACAGAGCTTCTATTCATTAAAAAAAAAAAAAAAAAAAAAAAAAGAGCAAATAGCTTACAAACATGTATGTGTAATACACATCTTGGTAGCGAAAAAGCGAAAAGCACTTGGTATACCAGTTGCTCAAGAAGGTAACCACAGCAACAAGAACACTTTCAATTAATTAATGTGGGGTTTCTGTTAAATTTCTTCTTTAAAAAGAAATCTATCTTAGAGGTGCAAAATAAAATACTAAATATTCACTCTACATGATATTTCATACTTATATATGTCATCAACTCAGTTCTTGATATTACAGGCTTACTAAGAAATAATGCAAATGGACAGCTATTGAACCAGGACTTTTTAAAGTTTGGGAGGTTTTTTTAAAGTTTCTAGTTTTTTATGTTTGGACTTAATCCTAAAGCTCTTTTCCAACCTAAATTATCCTATGTTTCACTTCACTTGAAACAGAACTCTTTTTCTTTATGTGGTACCAGACAGTTCTGAAAAAAATAAAAAATTGAGTTCTTCATATTTGCCACTGAAAGTCTCATAAGAAAACGGGCCTTCAATTACTTCCATTGACTTTAACAGGATGATGACTAAACTTGTTCAAAACCAGTTCTGGACTGTAAGAGTGGAATGGGTGATAATTGTTAGAGCAAGGCACTAATATCTTAGCCAGAAAAGATACAAGCAGATGATGAACTTCACACAAATGGACTCCATTTCTGTCAATGAAAAGACTATGATTTGCCACACAATAACTTCATTAAGAAGTACTATGCCTATTAAGAGGGAAGATATCACAGTTTTTCCATATGGGAAATTACTTCTTGGACTATACTGCATATAGAATCTTCTATCCTTTCACTTTGCTGTGTACCTGGATGTAGAGTGAAAATAAAATGTATGAAGAAATAAAAATGTTTCATTATTCTAGCACCCTGACATGGTCTCACTCACCCTTACATGAACATCCAGGTATGTCAGCCATACTGAAATTACATCTCAGGCGGATTGATAATCATCAAGATGTCTGTTACTCATCCAGGTTATCACTTCCTACCAAGAAATGTGCTGTCTTGACAACAAATATCTGATAATTTGATCCAGTCCTACATTCTGGGTTTAGTGCAGTGTTATAATCCAGATAATCTTAAATATGAAGTGCTTAGTTTAAGAATACCACACTATAGGTTATTGCTCTAATCACTGACATTTTTGCCTCCTTGTCTTCTCTCAGCATGTAAATTTGCCAAAATAAGAACTTGACTTCAAAACAGGGCCAAAACTTGTAAATCCCAATCAGATATAGCTATCATTCGCTAACATGGAGTAAATACCAACATTACAGCTATATAGTCATGAGTCTAATTGACTGGTGTAAGATACTCTAGGTTTAATGTACTGTATTAGCAGTGTAGAGAAGTTAGCACAAAGTTAGCTAAGAAATGTGAAGCCAAACTGTGCTGATGCCCCATCTACCGCTCCTATTGTGCACATGTTGCTGCCCCAAGAACTGCCCCATGTAACTGCAGTACATCTGCGTAGCATTTAGTGTAAATTACCAACACACTTAGGTACATCTAGCTCTTTGGTTTATTGAACTGACAATCCTAAGGGTCACAGCCTTCAACTTCTCCTAGAAACAAAACAATTGGGATTATTCGTATCTAGGTGTCAATCTATCAAGATAGATATATGCAGAAAGTTTATTGTACCACCCTTACATGTGACCTGGGACACATACATGTTTCTGGGCCATCCATGAGTGAATTCTGCTCCCTCCCACCCTGGCTTTCAGGAAGTCTTACCTATTAATCTGTTCTCAATAGCAGTTAGCGTATTTGGTTCCCATATAGGCAATGAACTGCCTAGGCATGTAATGTATTAGTTCAGTCAATGTCTGCCTCAGGGTGAAAACCCTCACTAAAGAACCACAAACTAACATACAGACTCTGAAACTTCTCAGGCTTGAATTGCCCAAGTAATTATGTGAACTTGGACTAGAAACTTTATCCATTATCAGCTTCCTGTGAATTTCACTTTTGGGGATGCTGTAAATCACTGAGGTTTTTTCCTGGTCGTCATTTTATGAAATATTTCACAGAAGCTTAAAAAACAAACAAACAAACAAAAACCACCAAAAAACCCCAGGCAACTATTGCTTTCAAACACAAACTGTACATTATTAACCTTGGCCTCATAATCTACTATCTAAGTTTTCGGTCATTACGTGTCAGATTTGAGGACTCATTAGCCAACAGTTAGACCTGATGAATAGATAGGTACTTAAAGGTAAGCACAGATGGCTTTCTAAGCATGGTCTCTGGTATCAGAGACACCAAAGGTCAATTAGCAATATGACTGCACAGCTGAAACAGTGATGATGTGAAGAGAAGTTACTACCTTCTTAGGACATGAGGGAGCCTTTCCTGGCTAAAGCACAGTAATCTATATATACAGGATGGCCTACCTCTGAACAAAGGGGAAGTAGTGCCTTGAAGCCACAGGACATCATTTCCCTTGTTCTCAAACTCAGTACTAAGCACTTGAGGCAAGGTTGAAATGTTAATGCAGGGGGTAAAGAGGGTCTCCCTCATTCTCTGGCTTGTCTTTCAAGGGATCTTCTCCCAGATTTCCATTTGAATTCTGGGGAGGAGGTACATCAATAAAGTCTTTCAAAAATAAATGAGGCCACAGGCACCCACTGACTGAACTCTATTTAAAACTCTCTTGTAATACTTTGGTTCAGCCAGTCTATACGTTCTTGTAGTGTACAAAATCCCTACTGAGTAACAGCAGTGCTACTTAGAGAGCTGCCAAATCAGCACTGCAGGGATCCTACAAGTCACTGCAGACCAGCAGGTGACTAAAAACTACCAGTAATGATCGACTGAATACATACAGATCTAGATATAGATGATACAGATACATAGATATGATAGAGGTAGAGCTATAGAGATGACAGAGAGACAGACAGAGATGAGAGAGAGAGACAGAGATAGAAATAACAACAGAGATAGAGACGGAGATGGAGATGGAGGAAGAGAGAGATAAAGATAGAGATAGAGATGGAGATAGAGATAGAGATAGAGATAGAGATTAATGGTAACACTGACAGTAAAGTGAGGAGAATCAGATAAATCAGAGTAAATATTTAAATAAATATGTCTGAGACATGCATCTAGTGAGAAACAGCAAAGAGTCTAGCTGGTCAGACACTGTTTTACAGGAACCCTGAGACTAAAACCTAGCAGTAGTAAGCAAATGGGTTGTGAAAGCAAGTTGGACAACCTGAGATCCCTCTCAGTACTACAGGATTTAGGAGTCCTAAACTCAAATCTCTTCTCCAAATCAGAAAAATTAGAAAATTACTTTGAATGCAAGATTCATGAATCTCTGATGACCGAGATTTATCAGTACAGCATTAGCTACAGTTCAGGTCTATGCGTACATACAAATATGCTCTTCTGTCTAGAAAGGCAGATTTCTGCCTGAGCGTCCATAGGACTTTGTGCTGAATTAACAGGTTTGGGGCTCCAAACTCCAACCAGTCAAAAAAAAATCTTGTCGTAACCATTACAGACAATGCTGAATCCTACAGTTTGACATTGCTGGAAGTGCCACTTTGGTATGTGCTCCTTTGCATTCATGCCACTATGCCACTAAAACAGCATGGGGAATTCAGAATGCCTGAAATATTTTCCAGCTCATAACAAAAATTCTTGCCATTTTGTAAAACAGGATTTTTTGCATCAGATTAACAGTAACTGTGATTTATGGAAAGAAGTCATCAAGAAACATATGAACCTGGTGGACATGGTTCAGTAGAGAACTTTCTTCCTTCGTATATATTTTATAGGTCTAGCTTGAATTCAGTGACTCTCCAGCTTCCCTGAAAATTAATCTGGTTATGTGAACAAGGTCTGGGGTTTGGGAGAAAAAGAAAAGGCAGTATTAATTTTTGGAGTCTCAACACAGTTTCAGATTGTCAAAACCAAGTATGAGTTTTCTTTCTTTGCAAGGAAAGAGGAGACTTTTTAACCTATATGTATGCACAGTGAAAAAGATTACCACCGCAGTGCAAATTGCAGGCAATAGGGGATAAAAAGCAAAGCATAGTAACAAAACTAAATTGAACTATAAAAGACCATTCTAAAAATCCAGCAATAAAAAAGGACCTGAGAAGAACAGTACTTAGCCTTTGCACAATAGATTCTGGGGTTTTGAGGAGGAAGGTTCTAGAACCAAAGGTTGTTCACCAACAGTTAAATCACTGAAGGGGATATAAGAGACATTTCTGTTGGCAACGTAAAATTCTTTCTAAAACTCAGTAGCTGGAGTAAATTCTGTTAATATAGTCAGAAGGAACCTGGCTAATACCACCTTCTAACTCACACATACTGGATCATTCCTATGTAAAAGTGATATATATTATTTAGTCTGCAATGCAAATTATTATAGTTTCACTCACATTTTTTTCTGGCGGCTAACACACCAGGTCATCTTAGAGTTTAATGTCAAGTATCTATCTTTCATCCTTACTCAATGGAGAAAGATAGACACGAGAAAGAATGATTTATACAATTTATAGGGTGATCTTTTAAAAGTCACAGGATCTCCCTAGCAGCTATAGCAGGAACCAAGATTAGAGGAGTGATTTTTAGACAGTTAAACATGAGACATCCTATGCAGTGTCTTTACCTTTAATTGGAGGAAGATGTTTCTTCTTTAAAAAGGCAAAACAGAATGAAAAGTCTAAAATCCAGAGGATCCTGACTCATTTAAATTTTACAGCCCCAACCAAAATCTCTTCATGTCTGAGGCTGAGTTCGTCCTCAGTAACAAGAAATTATGCCTGTCTGGAGGGGCAAGAGCACTGGGAGACGAAACCTGTTTTCTGCCAAGGGTGGCCCACAGCAGTACCCTTCAGGAACTGCAACATCAGTGCACATCACATACCTATGCTGCCTGGATAGAGTTCTTGTCTATGGAAGCAGTCAGATAGATGGTTGGATGAGTAACCACAGCTGTCATCCTGAAGGCTACACACACAAGTGAATATGGTGCCCTTGACCCACCTCTAGTGCCCACATTTATGAGCTTTGGAGAGATGCTGTTACAGATGCCACTCAGCATTACTTGCTGGCTCAGATGACAGCCAATGCTCTTGGTTCACCACAATAAACTAGGAGGGAATGTAACACCCTATGGATGCTTGAACGTTGTCAAGTTCACAATCCCTTTGTCCCTAAGGCTATATCTCCCAAGATAAAACTTTTTATTGCTTTCCTATCTCCTAGCGCCAATATCAGCTGAATCACAAACAGCTTTCAGGCTTTTAAGTACTTCAGTTCCTCATATGGAAGGAATTATTTCCGAACTTATGAGTCTTTTTGTCATGTTCTAAATGCAAGGAGTTTACTAAGTTTTAATTGTACAGTACTTTGGCAAATGCACTGTAAAAATAACCAGGAGGTATCTACTGCCAAATTTATTTACAGAAGTGAAAATTATCAAAATGTTATCATTTCTGTTTAGTAAATCCCACACGTGCTTGGCAGACAGCAAAGCAGAGAGTGTGTGCTGGAAGATTTCTCAGATATGTCCTATTTCTAAAGAGGTTGCCTGTTCTCACAGGATCATGTATCATTGACATTTTTCAGTCTCATTGATTTAAAAGGACTTACCACTTTCCTTTTATAAAGCAATGGCAAATACTTCCTAGCATTATGTTGTGTCATCCTGACTATTCTCCTGATGGTGAATTTAATTTTTTTTTTTTTCAACAAGGACAAAGTCTTGCAGATAATTTCTGTACTCAGATGAAAGTCATAATTACCTTATTTTGAGGTTTGGTTTCAGTTTCTTATACCCCATATTTATGCATCTCCAGTCTTCATATACCTCCATGGACACTGTATTTGTGTAACTAAGGGTACTCAGGGGTTTGTCAATTAATATAACAGCATTCCTGAAGTGTTTCACACAACACAGTGTAGAGAGATTTGTTAAAATCTCCTTCCAAAGCCTTTTTTTTTTTTTTTTTATGGAGAAAATCTTTTGGAACTTGCTTGCTTTTTGGTGCAGTAAGATGTAATAGGGAACTTATTTTGGATTTCGGAGGCAAAATGAAACAATAACCTCCAGGCCCAGACATGAGCTTCTCCCATGCCCTACCTTTGGCTCATTAACTCTTACTTTCCCAGCATGACACTTACTTTTCTTTTTCCTTCTTTTTATTTTTATTATCTTTCTTTTTTCTTTTTTCTTTTTTTTCTTTTCCTTTTTCTTTTTCTTTCTCTTTTTCTTTTTTCTTTTCTTTTTCTTTTTCTTTCTCTTTTTCTTTTTTCTTTTCTTTTTATTTTTCTTTCTCTTTTTCTTTTTTCTTTTCTTTTTCTTTTTCTTTTTATTTTATTTTTATTTTATTTTT
>JAVSBS010021151.1:0-41473 GCA_033124195.1 Coracias cyanogaster
GCTCTTCCGATCTAAATCCACATTTTGATATAAAAAAAAAGAAATAAATGCTTTAATTGAATTTTTTTCAACCAAGCTAACAACTCAAATCTAAATCTTCTACCTATTCCTGTTGGCGTATTAGTCAAGATGGTTCACAACAAGTTTTGATTTTTCATTTTGGAGTGTGGGGTTTTTTTGTTGGGTTTTTGTTTGTTGGTTGTTTTTTTTGTTGTTGTCACTGTTTTTTTTAACACAGCATTTCCTCAGCCAAAATTGTGGAAGAAGCAGCAGCACAGTGGTTCAGGAAACAACAGAGTAGAGCATAAAAATACACAGCATATATAAAACCTGCACATCCCTTTTCAGAGGTCAATTGCACTTTAAAACCAAAGCATTAAGCTTTTTGATGGTAACAGCACTGTTAATAGCTCGAGTTAATAGGTTATATACTTGTTATGTGCTACTAACTTATCTGATTACAAACACTTCATTTCCAAGCACCTTCCATCTGAGGATCATAAGGCACTTTAAAAACTTTAATGAAGCTTCACAGTGCTCCTTTGAGGACAGTATCCAGTACCAGCAGACATATACATGTGCACAGATGCACATTAAGAGAGATGCTTACAGTCATGGATTCTCTGCGCTCATATCTCAACTGAGACAGGAGAGGAACGGGTTTTTTAATTCACATTAAGCTGTACTGTGGTTCTAGGAACAAGTCATCCTTTCTGATGACCTTTTGGTAAGAATCAATATACTTCAACATTATGTATTCAAACATGCTCAAGTGTCCACTAGACCAACTGAGGTATCAATCGTACCCTCTAGTTGTCATCTCAAAAAGGAAACCTGGTCTGCCTGATCTGTAGATCTTCACTCAATTTTAAAGGGATTCGAGTTCATCCTGTCCTTATGCAAAACTCCTGGTCTCATGAGCTGGCTTTTTGTTTGGTCTCCAAGTCCTACACCTTGATGCTATACCTTACTTATTTTGAAGGCTGCACCCTCACCATCCTACAATGCTGGACTCCACCCAATGGGCTTTCTACATTGTCCATACACAGGTGGCAAGTTCTTCATATGAACAAGTCAACTCAGCTCCTTGTGACAATTCCTCAGCAGAATCCCCAAATATTAACAAGTTTCTCATAGCATGAATGCCTTCTCACCAACCGTCCTTTCTCCTGCTGGTGAAGAATTTGTTTCCTTGAGTAGAAGAGGCAAAAAAAGCAGATTTTCTTTTTTTTTTTTTCCCCACAAAGTGAACTGAAGCCTACATGCCCTCTACCCTATTGCAGCTCATCAGTTCCATTTCCCTAGCCTCCCTCCCCCAACCTCAGAAGGGGGGGGTGCAGTAACAGATACAAGATGATGGAGGCCAATTCCTCCTCAGCTCCCCAACCAGTCACCAGCGGGCCAACCAACCTGGATGACAATCCTAGCAAGCACATCTCTTCAAGTGATCAGAAAGGCTTCTTTGTCTTTTCCAAGATGAACTTAAAAGCATAACTCTTAGGGTGGGGACATGTGAGGACTAGGTTCCATTGTTGCACAATTTCTAGTAACAAAAAGCAAGCAGAGAACCTCTTAACTAATCCTCCTGTACTCTGACAACTACTATATGACTTTTTTCAAGAGAACAATTAAAAACACTAAGGTTACACCCAGGAGTTCAAAGCATCTTGCTTCCTAGACTCGGTAACAACCAGGCACTTGACACAAGCAAGTCAGTCCTGGATAAAGGATAAAATAATTTAAAAGTGGTCTGAAGTATATTTGATCAGACAGAGATGCTGAATGCCCAACACTTCTGAAAAGTAAAGATAATAGCTAGATCAGGCTGTATCAGCACACTTTTTTTTTTTAGTTCTTCACAGCAATTGTATATAAGCCATTGTGCAAGAAAAATTACCTTCTGCAGGAGTGTAAAACTTCAAAATGTTTGAGCATTCTTCAAGGACAAAACACTCAATCTTAAGGAAAACTAGAGTTTTGTTTTGGGGTTTCCCCCCCTTCACATTTAGCGAGTTGTGAGATATTTTACGCTGCAGAACTGTGAAAACAGAGCTGGCAGGGGTTTTTAACGGTAGAAACCAAAAGTGTAATGTAAATTCTTTCTTCAGAGAAAAATACCGTGATGGCAAATGTCCAGCAAAGGAAAAGCTTTCTCAGTTTCTGAAAAGGTTACAAGAGCTTTTGCGTCCCTTACACAAAGGCACCTATCACATTTTAGCAATGGAGCATACCATCATTATTATTCAAAACTTATATTGTAACAGTGCTTTGGAGCCATACTAAAGCTCACATCTCATTCCTACCCTGCCAGGGACAAAACAAAGAATACAAGGCCTGAAAACATCATAGCATACGAAATTTAAAAGCTATACATGACTTAAATGCCAAGCCAGAGTTCTGACCCTATACATTAACAAAGTGCTCATCGAAAGATAATGAATCAGAAGGAAAAGACTGACCAAACTTCGCAAACATCCACTTTTCCACCTAATTTTTCCTCAATCTGCCACAATGCTTTCCTTAGCCCTTCAGCCTATAAATAATACATCACTATGTCTCCACTTCTTCGATCTCCTCAGATGCCCTTTCCAAACTGGAGAAAGATGAAGCTTTCTAGCCGCCTTTTAACAAAGCTGTTCCATGAACAACGTAACTGAAAGCTCATTTCCTATGAATCTCTGTCACACATCACCGAACCTCTACTTTACCCCACTAATCCCAGCTTCCTGCACAGCCAGTTCTCCTTTGATGCCAAGGCTCAGCCAGTATATTTAGGCCTATGTAGATCTCTTCCCATAACTTTTTTTTCACCTCTTTCATTATCTCAGCAAAAGAAATAGCACATGCTGCAGATGATCCCAGAACTCAGATGATGATTAGCTATTAACAGATATAACCAGAATAGATAATCTTTTGTTTTGTCCTGAACAGCTTCTTTTAGTAGGGAAATGAATTTTGGTCTCTCCTCCAGGCAGTTCCTGCAGTTTAACATACCGGTAATTACAACTATGTTATAATGTCTTACTCCTCTGCCCCACTTGAGCAAAGCTGGACAAGAAGCTCCAAACCTACTCAGGAAAGATACAGACATAGAATGCAATTGCATGAGACTTAACTACTCTAAGAACTGAAAAAATTGACCCCAAACATCATCTCCCATTCAATCAAGTCCCCCTCTAAACGCAGAATAAGTTTTTATACCCATGTCCTTGAAAATCAAATGAGTACTTTCCAGTAACATAACATAAAAAGGAACTTGTACAAATTACTATTCTTAGAATTTAGTCAACCTGCTACTTACTATCATTTCAAAAGCTTCTTGATTTTGGAAACTATAATCTATCCTAACAGGTCTCCCTCTTCAGTTTCTAAAATCCTATAAGCACCCAAAATATCAACTAAATAGAAAAAGTTTACCCATTTTATGCAATTCTGTCTATGACAGTGAAAAGATAATACTTCATTCAAATAAATAGCTTTTCAGGGAAACAGTATAGGATATCACTCCACACATACACAGCAAGCAGTTGCTTTCTGATTGTTATTTACGGCACATGAATTACCACGCCAGTTAGATAACTGACACAACTGACCTTCCATCAACAATAGCTGTTACTACGCATTTCAAAAGTAGTAACCACCTCACTGGTTAAATCCTTTCTTCTTTTCCCCGTTTAAACCTTGAAGCTTTAAACATTTTTAATAAGTAGCAGCAAGCCTTTTCATCTGATGAGGTTGGAATATTTAATGGAAACCTTACCTTTCATGCCTACAAACACTTTACCACAACAGGACCCATTCTTTATATGGAGCCTTTAGACATGCTGCTACTGACATTCACTCTACTCACTTTGGTTCAGTCTGCTCAAGCAAGGCAGATTTCTTACGAATAACTTACGGGAAGTCTCACGAAAGACAAGGACAATTTTTGGACTGAAAGGGTTACTTTCATTCTAGTTCAATTCTCTTTTTTCTTCTTCTTTTTTTTTTTTCCTCCACCTAAAAGGAAGCTATTACTGCACTTTGGTTATGGTTTTGTTTTGTTTTGTTTTCAATGGTGAGATAGACCAGTACCTCTCTAAAAACTGTTCTGACTTGTCTTTAGTTTTAGTATGGGGAGTTCAATCACTGGCCCGGAAACTTCTGAGCAAAGGAATTTCTGGCATCTTGGTTGGAGCTGGCACAAACCCATTTTCCTTTGTTCTCATTAAAGGAACCATAATATGCTAAGTTTAAATTTTAAAACAAAAAACAAACCCCAAAAACCTCCACCAAAGTAAAAGCCAAATACAAAAGGAATGCATATTCAGTGGATTACTGTAAGAGAAGATTTCCCTAATTTGACTCATTTTTCTAATAAAAGCACTATTTATTGCTGGAAAAATCTGTGAACTGATCTTTCCAAGTGACTTGAACATCCTCCCTAAGTAATTTGCCTTCATGCACAGCCCTTCAGTTTGAAATGTCAGGAAAGGAACAGCCAGCTATCAATGCCGAAAATTCTACGAGCTGTAGCTGTCACAAATATTCAAATGCATGCGTTAACCCAAAACCTGTATGCCCCCCCCCAACATGATCAACTTTGATAAAGGGCAAGGAGTTCAGCAAACTCCATCTATCTAGGTAGGAGTAAAAGAAATCATTCTAGCTCTTCAGATCACAGCATGCCAGAGGAGCAATGCAGCTTAAGAGCTCCAAAATATCTCTGTAAACAAGTTTTTAATTCATACCATGTTCACCGCAGAGCACAGTATTTTTAGTCATACAAACTAAGTCATATCTTCTACATGGAATAAAAACCATGCTGTTTTTGCTTCTATCCCCTGCTTTAACCAATAATGGTCACTCCCTGAAGGGTCTACACGGGATCTGCAACTTAGAACCAAGTTCATGGACCACTTTACTACATTTAACCTGTGGTATCTCTACGTCATAGTGGGTAGTCATCAAAATTTTTATTTTCTGGACACAGGAAACAAGAAAGCACAAACTCTAACACAACATACAACCATTAGACTTTTTGCCCTTTCCCTCTATCTCCTTGAGAGGAAGATTAAACCATTCATCTGGGTGTACACACAAAAAATACCAAAGAGTTGACAAATATTTATTCTTCGGAGAGAATGAAGCAGGCAAAAAAAGCATCGAGCAACTTAAAATTTATGCAAAAGGGGAAAAAAAGTAAGATTTAGGACTATAATTAATACATATTTATGATGCTACTGACTTGCACTAGTAGTCCAAACAGTGAATTCTTAGCAAATCAAAATGCGTGGCACTAACTTGGTGTAGATATCACAGAAATTTGTCTAAATTAAAATATATTTTTTACATTAAGAATATAGACAAAACACTAATTTAGACAAGGCTCAAAATTATTAACAGCCCTGAAATGATTTTTGCTTGGTGTTGCTTAAGTCTGTTATCTCATTCCCATTTAAGATGTCATCCAATTGCCATCTAAACAGCAACAAAATGCTGAAGAGAGAGCAATGTCCAGCCACCCGTATAAACCATAGGTCAGAGGGCAGTTACCTCAGGCATCTCCTGAGGAAGTGACAGCTTAGGAGAGGCAACAGCCACTAATCAATCAGACCTAAAAAAGAAAAAAAAAAAAAAAAGACTTCTCGGACAATGAACTTGTGATGTCAACAGAGTGTCCAGTAGATAGTTTGCTTCCTGGAAAGGGACTAGGGGACAGAGGGTGGAGGGGGTGCTGGTATCTGAAATAAAGAGGCTCTGGGATTTTAGGAATTTGATCAGTATGCAAATGCTCTCCCTTTCAAAGTACAGTAAGCTCTTTAAGACAGTAGTAAATCAGAATACTCTCCTTTTTGCTAGCTATCAGAATTACTAACTGTAGTAACCAGAAAAACCAATGGTATTAAGAAAATAAGTGACACTATCTACTCTGGGTATTTTTCAATATTGTATTTATAAATCAAACAAACTGGAATGGAAAATACAACTTTCTCTTGTTTGGAAAGACAACACATGCAAAAAAGCCTCCTGATCAGATGAGACTGCAAATTCAGAAGCTGTCTTTGTGCACTTCCTACACAGGACAAATACAGATCTTGGGCAGCCGGGAGACCCATACAAACTAGCCTGTTCTTACCACAAGACATCTGAATGAAAGCACTACAAAATTCTACGGAAAAGAAATGCCAAACTATTTGTGCATAGAATGTACACTGTCCACAAATCCTTCCCTCTCTCAATATTCAGCAGCAGCGTAGGTTAAACGCAAGTGGAAACTTAACTCCCAAAGTTGACTTTTTTCTGTGTGATCTCCTGCAGTTTTGGTTTTTACTCAGCCACCTGGCTTCTGTTTTTCCACATATAGAGAAAAGATTTGCAAAATTATAATACATTAATGGTGTAGGTTAGCTGAGGTACATGGAAAACTTGTATCTGTTCACAACAAAATAAAATATACAGTGCTATATGCTCTGCTACCTCTTAATTTATGGTTTGAAACAAACAAAAAAAATCACAGACGAGGTGAAATAGAGAACCATAAAATGACAATTGAAAATATTTTCAATACTAACTTGCAGAAGTGAACACCTACTTCAAAATTATTGTTCCTTAGAATGCTCAAACTAGAGTTTTCCCCGTGGGTAAAGCCTCTAATTTTGAAGTATACAATTTAAGTATAAAATTTTCAAAGATTTAGGTATAACACCGAACTGGTAAAATACATAAGACAATTGATGGAGCTTTCGGCATTTTACAGTGCTTAAGTATAAATTCTGCATATTTTTGCTACATTTTTCAGAAGTACTGTATTGTAAAGGGTGCAAGCTAGCTTTTGCAACACTATTGACTTACCAGTCTTATGGCTAAACCACAGCTGCTTCTACAGATACAGAGTTCACTGCTGCCTCATCCATTTCTACCCACTCAATTGCACAACAAGGGGCAATTCTTTTCTCTGTGCCTCAGGGCTCCCTTTATATACACAGGTAGAGCTGCCTTCAAATGCAAACTTGTCCTGCCCTCACTCCACTGAAAGGAGTAAAACGACTTCTACAACATATCTATGAAGGTGATGAAAATATTCCTTAAACCTTAGCTGGACTAGTTTTCATCTTTAGCCTAATGGTCTCATGCCCTCAAACATCCTTTCAAATCTCCAGGGACATACAAGAAAAAAAATTTCAAAGTTAGTACTCTCCTAGTCAGATGCCAACACCAGAGCTAGCCTGAATTATCATTGACTTGGAATGGAGCACTTTCTGACAGAACAGCAACACCTTGTGACAAAAGTGTCTGGTATGGCCACTACAGACATAGCACGTGTCTCTGTGGTGGCTCCTTAGGATGCTGGACAGAGGACTTCAGTGTTCGAGGACATTTCTCTAATGAGCTACTTATGCTACACACACATAGAACAACCCAGCAATGAAAAAAAGCAGGTACACATTCCCTTTGGAGCATAATTGTTTGTTTTAAGGCAAGACATAACTTGTTACAAATTTTAGCAGAATTTGGGGTGATACCCAAATTTAGGTACCCCAAATCTGAGTTGATAATCTGAATTCAGGTGTGGAGGCTACTTTGAAAATCCCAGCATGAATCTTCTAGAAAAAAAACCCCAAACTTCTGCATAGGTTGGTAGTGTCAGTAAATTTTAAAAGTGCAATGGTACTCACGACAAATCTCAGCACCTTGGAATATGGAGTGTCTTTAAAACATCAGACAAAATCCCTGTTATGCAAGCATGTAGCTGTTCACATTTGGTAAGAACAGTGTTCTATACTGCAGGGACAGAAGCTATGACTAGCCATTATAAAATCCCCTTCACAGGATTTTAACGTTAAAGAAACCCTTAAAAAGCCTGCTGTAGTACTTCATAACAACATCTGACATTCCCATCAACCAAAGCATACATCTCCAGGATATATACCACCGCAGAGCTTTTATAGTTCTCAGCAACACCACGAAAGAGCAAGAGTGGTTGTTTTATGCTACTGTGGCAGTAGCATAAAATACCCAATACTGGAAGGCTGCTGAAAACGAAGGAAGACTGGCCTATTAATGCCTTCTTGACTCCAAGTACAAGGGAAGGATGATAGAGATCATTTCACTTAGTTTTAAAATGGCAAAACTAAACTGGGGGGGGCAATATTTTGGCTATGTAAGCAAACATAGGAGTAAGTTCTAATGAAGACTGAGCCAGACTTTCAGACACTCACGTTGGATGACGAAAGGCAATGAACATAAATTGCAACAATAGCAATTCTTATTGAATATTAAGACATTTTCTTCACTGTGAGGGTGATCAACATTGCAACAGATTGCCCAGAAGGGGTCTAGAATAATCCTGAGAAGCCTGAGACAACACAGAAGTTAGATCTAACCTTCAAATCTGGCACTCCTTTGAGCATGGGATTGGACGAGATGACTTTCAGAGGTCCTTTCCAACTTAAATTATTTTATTAGTCTATGATAGTTGAAGAATATTCTCTCCCATTACTACAAAAGAGCAGGTGAGGAATAGTCAGCTGAGATATTTCAGACAGCAGTAATAGCTTGGCTTACCTTGCTAGTAAACATGAGTATGAACATAGCTCACTTTTTTCCCACAAACAGCTACTGTCAAACAGACTACTCCACGTGTCAGTCAGGTATAGTAACACATTTAAATTTTTGTTATTAAAAGGAAAAGTTTTTCATTACACGACCCTTTCTGCTAATGGATCAAGGTGCATAAGTTTCTGATGGTGACAGCAGGGGATAATTTATTAGCACAGGCAGAGCTGCTAATTAATACTGCTAGAACTAGGAGCACAACCTCAATTTAAGGACTTGAATAGAATTTATTTTCCTACCCCAAAAAAGGTACACCAAGAAGCTACTCTCTGCTCATCAAGAGAAGTCTGACTGTTTTGGAGAGATGTTTCTGGTTCAAAGTTGCCTGTTAATCTTTGCTCTAGCAGTGAAAAAGTAAAAGCCCTATTACAATTGGTAAGGTAACAAGAAGTTACTGTCATGTAAAAGGTAAGTATTTTGGGGGAGATACTATTTACTCCTTAAGCAATTCAGGTCAACCTCTTCATACTGGATGAAGATAGAGAACACCTCTAATAAAATGTCCACCTGCAACTAAACATAATGATACTGATCTTTCCTCAAACTTTTCTTCTGGGAGAGAAAAGGGGTTTCTTACAAAATATACTAGCCAAATAACCAAATAATGTGGCCAACCGTAACAAAGTTATATCACATACCAGAGAGCTGAGAGGAGGGATGAATTTACAGAGTACTTAAAAACTGAGAACTAACTATTTCTCAAGGAGTCCACCAGTCCTCTGCCAGAGCAGAAGCGTGATCCTGCAGAGCAGGCAGATTTGCTTCTCTTAAAGTGTAGGTTTTACTAAGTGGCAGCCCTCACTGCAGTACAACCATGACAGGTTTGTGACACAGACACCACACAAACTGCAGATCTGTCACAGGACTCAAGATGAGTATGCCCATTCCATATTTCACTCATACTAAGGATTTTGAATGGGTAATTTCTCTTCTTCGTAACTAGCTTCTGAGTCCCTTGAAATGCTGTTAAATATTAAGAAAATGCTGGGCTTGCCTAGGAGGTTAACACCTGCAGACTGCTCCAGTACTCTGGTGCAAGTGAGTGCCCTTGTAGGTCAGCTGCTGAAACCATATCATCTTCTGAATACTTCCTCAACAATCTCAGTACGAAGCTACCCAGATCAGGCAGCCTATGAAAGGCAATTTAATTAATGTGGCCAACTTTTCAGGAGAGTAAATTAGAAGCACTCCAAAAAAGGAAAAAAAAAAAATCCCACCTGCATAGCTGTGGAGGCAGTAAACTCTAGGAAGTCTGATGAAGAGCTGGAAAGGGAAGGAAGCATCTTCAACTAGTGCAGCTATTTCTGTAGTGAACACCTGACTATACATTCAAACTTATGATCTACTCTCCAGTAACAAGCTCCAATTTTATTTCAAACCAACTAGGAGGACAGCAGTAAACACAGCTACACAGAATCACAGAATCATTGCAGTTGGAAGGGATCTCTGAGATTGCTCAAAGTATGGTTAACTACAGCAAGCTGCCTGGGGTTGTGTCCAGCTGGGTTTTGATTATCTTAAAGGATGAAGAAGGCACAATCTTTCTGGGCAACCTGTTCCAAAGGGCTGACTACACTTCACAGTAGTAAAATGGAAAAAAAAAAAAAAAAATATATATTTTTTCCTCCCTTATGTTTGAGTGGAGTTTCCTGTATTTCAGGTTATGCTCTTTGCCTCTTGCCTCCTCACCAGGCATCACTGTGAAGTGTTTGGCTTAGTCTTCCTTAGTTTGGTATCTATACACGTGGATAAGATCCTCCCCCAAGTCTACTCAACTCAAGGCCAAACAGCTCCAGCTCTCTCACCTTCTCCCATTTCAGACGCTTCAGTCACTCTCTATGGCCCTTCACTAGACTCCCTCCAGGATGTCCAACTAATCCCTAACGCAAGTAAGTAATACTACAAAGAGGAATTTTCAGATTTTTTTCTTTTCTTTTGAGATCTACAGCAAAATATTTTGAATAAATGCTGCCTTTTGGAGTCCATTAAGGATAGAAATTACGGATCCTTTGGGTGATTATCATTTGTTGATTATTTATCAGATGCCAGATCAATGTCACTTGTAGAAAATGACTACTTCGTAAATTCTCTACCAAGGCAGATAATTGTTAGGTAGTTGAAAATTTGAGATTGTGGGTAGAGAAAGATTCAAGTGATTGATTTAAATTTAAAAGCAGTACCTACCCACAATAGATTTTTGCTGGCATTATGCTGCAGTTGCACAAAACAAGTAACTTAATCTCTTAGTTGCATTACTAAAATAGGACCTTTAGACTTTGATCAAAATACTGACAACATTATTAGGAACGATACTCCTCAGGACAGAATCTATATGACAAAATCCCAGATGCCACCCGAACACATATTTATTAGTTAAAAAGTAAAAATCCTGCCTATTGCCTAAGCTCATACTCTTTCTAATAACCAGTTTTGGAGAAGAGAGAGATAATGTTGTAAGGCACTTCCAAAGCTCTAATTAGAAATCAGGTCAACTGTAAAGTAATTCTAGCTTCCACTTGCATCTAAAATAAGACAGCAAACACAAGACAGTGATAAATCCAATACAACATCCCTCATATTATCACTACAATAACATGTCTAATTGCACTACTAGGTATCTAAAGAAACAATTCAGAAGAGCAGAAATCTTAACTCCTACTTATTTCTGCACTGATTTTTCTTCTGGAACTTTCTCAAAGTTTCTACTTCAACAAGCTTTATATCTCTTGGTACCGCAGTAAGTTGGGCAGTCTAAATAGAAAGAAATAGCAGCAATTACGTTGAGAAGTTTGGCTCAGTTCCATGATGGAAAGAATGTGCATGTTCAGCGCTAGAACTTCGCTGAACTCATCTTTGCTACCTCAGAAACTGCTTCTCACTCTTGCAACAGCAGTGGACTTAGAGTTGCTATCTTATCTAGAGGGCACGGAAGACCTTCACTCCAAGTCAAACCACAGCCTTTCTGTAACAAATGTACTGCTGATCAATAAGAACTTCCTCCTTCTCAGGAGGAGACAGTCAATTTGGTCTAGGAACAAACAAATAATAATAATGAAAAAAATAAAATAAAATAAACACACACAAGAGCTCTGCACTTAAGATTTCCCAAGGATCATCTTCTTGCTTGCTCCAAAAGGCAGGTCAGGAAAAGAATTAATTATCATATCCAAACTGAATTCACACTGCATTAATGAAAGAAAAGAAGATGGAAAGCAACTATCACTGCACTACTTCTAGGATAAGTCTCTGTTCCTCCCATATGAACAAAAACCTAAGAAAAAAATCCAACCATTACTGGATTTCAGTTTGAACTCTCATGAAAAAGCCTTTTGCTAATGGAAATCTGTCACTTTTCTTCTCTGACCAAGCTTATTCCCCTACAGCACTGTGTACCAGCATCTTAAACTGTTCATCCTTGAAAGAGCATTTTGTTTACAGTTTCTATTCCTTCATTAAAATGCATTCTAAAGTAGTAAGGATTGTATTTCAAAAAGGACCAATCCACCATACACACACCAAAAGGAAGGCCCTGGTTCTATTATATTTCACATTATTACAGTGAAGAAGAGCTGTATAAAAACTTCACATACAAAACTGACTACCTCAGTGCCAAGCTTCCAGAATGATTATCCCTTTCACAACAACTTCTGAGCTGCCTTCTGAAATTGCAATGGATATTTCTATGCTTTTAAATTAAAGGCAAATCAACAATCTGCTTTTTTTTTTTCAGCCACCATCCACTATTATGTACGGAAATTTAAGGAACCAAAAGGGTGAGCACCAAACAAAAACCAATGCTCCCAGCACATTTAAACAAGAGTGCTTCACACCATTTACTATGGTAAGGCCCTTTTTAAATAAACATGTGACTCACTGTTTGTTTTCTTCCCCAGGAGGTGGAGTCTTGCCATGCCCCTCCATTACAAAATCCTCATGTTCCATCTGCAAAGGCAAGCATTGCAGGTCAGAAATTGGTGGAGCAAAATGCACATCACCTAAAGTGGCCTTTTTCCATAAGCAACAACTTCAGACAGCTACTTTATCACCGTGGCTGGTCCAGAACAGATCATATAGTATCTTAGCAACATCCGTGCATCTCCAACCCCATTGCTATGGTATCATTTTATAGCACAATTTCCGGAAAATTTTACAAGGGAGAAAGAATGACTTAATGGGCCATAGCAGAAGAGGTCAGTCAGGGTACCTAGGTTTGGCTCTGTTTTTGTTATTGCTCTTTGTCATTCTAAGTATGGCTTCTACCACTTCTTCCTTACATATAAAGCATGAATTAAAGAGTTACATCTATCATCATCTCTGGAATAAAATCAGAATTTTCAAATAAACTTATTAACCACAGACAGAAACTACTGTGAAAGCTGAGTACTTATTGCAAAAAATAACTTATATGAAAAAGATACTTTCTCTGCACATGCATAGATTAGTTAGAAGGGTAAAAAAAGAGGCCTAAGGGAACCTCAAATAGATGTTGTTCCAATGACAACATAAGGTAGGCATTTCCTTTGGCTCACATGTTAAAAGATTCCAAGGGCACTAAGGAATATTTCTGTCTAATTGTTTGCTTTTAAAATACAGTTTTAGCATACTTTTAAAGAGTATCTTTGGCCAGAAAGAAGAATTACATTATATTTGATCATTAATTCATTATGCACTCTTCATTTAATTACTTAATTCAGCCAGAATTTCTTGCGTAGGTAGAAAAATATTTTCTTTATACAAAATTTCAACACATGCACTTAGTATTTTATATAAGCATCCAGATATACAGTTAGCAATGCTTTACTTCATCTGAAGCCAGCAAACAATAAGCTATACAACAAAGCAACTAACTCAAAGATCACACACAAATCCACGATCCACTACATCCAACTGGAAAGGAGAGAAGCACTGTTCAGTCAGTAAATATAATGTGGTTTAGTCAGTGTTTGAAGGAGCAAAAAATTCCCAAACCAAAATGCAGCAGCCACTTTCCCTTATGCCCCTACCCTTCCCCCAAAAGAATCAAGCTTACTCACTTATACCTTGATCCTGTTGAGAGGTCAAAAATACTGACAAAAAAACATCATCTGCATATTGACATCTAACAAGGATAATAGATTTTTTTTTTTGCCTGCACAGATGTAGCCCTAAGCAAAACCACAAACGAGCCAAGAAAATGATAAATTGTAAGGTAGTAATGACATCCAGAAGATAGACAGTCAAATCAAATACAAGTGATTTCACAGTTGTAAACATGTACTCATGCAACACACAGTCAAAACAGTATTTTCATTTAAAAGCAATGTTTGCAAACAAGCAGATTTTGCATTAGTTTTGTAATTAACTCAGACTTTTATCCATGTATTCCCACCACATCAGACACACTGAAATCTATTTGTACCTCAGTCCATATCTGATTCTCAGGAGTTCTAACAACTAGGCTTAAAACTGTGTAGCTGAAGAGAACAGTACTCATACCACTAATGCTGTTGTTGCTAATGTTAAAACAAAAGTGTGACAACTGGTAAAATAGCTACAGATTTGTGGCCCCATCACAAAACAGCATTGTTCTGTGCATGAGCGTACATGTCTAAGAGTTACTCTTAACACAACCTGAAATCAGAAGGTATTATAGCCTGCTGCTGGTATGAGACAAATACAATTCATGTGAATGGTAAGCAAGGGAATGGTTTGCGGCCAGTACTGGGAGGAATAATGAAATGCAGCCTTTGGGAGTAAAGAAGCGCTACATAGAGCAGTGTACATAGTGCTAAACTAACAAATTCCCATATAAAACAGAAATGCAATTTAATTAAGTATAAAATAGGAATTATTTTGAAACCAATAAAAACTTAAAAAGGAATGTGAAATTATTTTATTAGATCATAAAAAAGAAATGTGAATGAAAACTGAAACATCTACCAGACCACCACCAGGACAAGGCAATTGGTGAAGTATTGCCAATAAAACTGTTGCTTTAATATGAATTCTATATAAAGAATGCTACTGACATAGCTGTTCTAGACACATTATCATCTAGCATGCATATCTATCAAAATTACTGTTTTAAAGACCTGGGCAAATAATTAAGAGCAACAAATCACCCGAGCTAGATGCAACACGATTGTAGGTGCAGGCACAATCTGTTTTAAAGCAACTAGAAGACTGAATCTACTTGCTCTAGCTTGCTCTACTTCAGACAGTAGGCAGAGGTATCTGAAATGCCTAAAATCTGCATTATAAAAAAATGAAGAAGATATGGCATGATTATGTCAGCACTAAAGAAAAAAGAGCTGAGCTTCACGTAACTTGGAGAAAGGTAATGCCAAAGTTTCTCACAAGAAGTTCACCAAGAAAATTAGTCAGAGATTGAGAAAGTAGTTATGAACAAGGAAACCATTCAAAACACACAAAATTGAGTATCAGTGAACTAAAACCAAAGTATCTGTTTTTTAGAATGGATGAACAACTAGACTGGTAGGAAACAGTTGGCTTGTCAGGCTCAGAGGATAACGTTTACTGCACTGTATGCTACCTGGAGGCTGGTACCAAATGGGGTACTGCCAGGGTCTACCCAAGGACATGTCCATTAAGCAACTTTAACAATTAAAGGGCTGGTAGGGTGTACTTTGGTCTGAATTTTAAGGTAATACATAACTGGTGTGAAGAGGTTCAGTCAGTATGTCCAAGGGCAGGGCTGCTGTTCAGATGGACCTACACAGGCTGGACAAATGGACCCTGAAGGAACTTTATGAATTCAGACAGGACAAACACAAAGCCCTGCACCTGAGAGCTCCTGGCAACAAAACAGGCTGGAGACTGACCAGGGAGCAGTTCTGTGGAAAAGGTCTTGGCAGATAGCAAGCTGATCATGAGCCAGCAGTGTGCCCTGGCAGGAAAGGTCAACAGTATCCCAGGCTTTATTAAGAAAATCCTTGCAAGTAGACGAGGGAACTGATTATTGCCTCTATTCAGTGCTTATTCTAGATATGGTTTTAATGCACCTTCTTTTGGGCCCTCCACCTACTGATGCAGTAGGTCATCAAGATTCTCAGGGAGCCAGAGCACTTGCCCTGTGAGGAAAGGCTGAGGCAGCTGGGCTTGTTCAGCCTGGAGAAGAGATGGCTTTGGGGAGACCCAAGAGCAGCCTGTCTGTATCTACAAAGAGGTCAGCAAGGAGTCAGGCTCACCACAGCGGTGCACTGTGACAGGACAAGAAGCATGAGTGTAAGCTGAAACAAGAGAAGTCCAGGCTGGATTTAAGATAACTCATTTTCACCATGAGAACAGTCAAGCACACAACAGATATCCCAGACAAGTTTTGTAGATTCCATGCTTCCAGATTTTCAAGGCCAGACTGAATAAAATCCCTTGTAACCTGGTTTGACATCATAGCTGACCCTGCTTTGAGCAGGTCAGACTAGAGACCTTGCAGGGCCCTCTCCAACCTGAACTTCCCAGTAATCCTATGAAGAGAAGAACAGATGTAGTTTAATGTTGAGAGGTAATATACAGGAGAAAAAACAACCTGCCAGGTTCACAACCCAGCAAGAACCTGCACTTCAGTGTGGAAAGGTCTAAAAAAAACATCTTAGAAAGCTATATAATAAAAAAAAACCCCAAAATTAAAATAATCACCAAGAAAAACTAAACTGTGCCAAACAGCAATACAGCCATATTGAAATGACTGTAGCAGAACCATAGTATATCCTCTTTTAGAATACTGTCTGTGAGTATAGACAGCAAAGGCTCAAAACCCCTCCACAAGACTCTACAAACATGAGAGCTCAGAATAAAGAGAAGTCTGAGGCAGAGGGAAGATTTTACATGAATAAAATCCAACGTTTCAGCTGCACATCTCCCCCAGTGCAAGACAACACATGACTGAGGCATCCATTAAAAAAAAGCACAGTTGGACAGTGTTGTAACACATATCACCCCTTTGCTACCACAATACAAATAAAACCTAACCCACTCAAAAAAACCAAGAGGATATATGATTATTTGGAAAATATGCTATTAAGCAGGAAAGGTAGTTGTTGTACAAACAAACTGCAACACTGCATTTCACAAGTCCTTGTGGATTTTATCTATCTATAGTTATGAAGATTTATTTGTGTATTAGAGGATTACAAAACACTATTGATACAAGCTTCTCCTTTTCTGGCAATGAGATCATTTTTACAAAGTGAAAGGGGAAGTTATATATATATATATATAAGATCATTCCACGGGCCTGATCCAGTGCAGCAATTTTTGCATTCCTCTTCTTGCAGAATCTTGCTTGCCTGCATGTGTTAAATAGTTTCGTGATCAGCGATTTATATTTTTCACTTTGAAATTTTCACTTTTTAAATTTTTGCTAGAAAATCCTACACAGTTTATTTAGTGTTGTAAAAATTCCAGAATAAGCTTATGAAGTAATATCCATATCCAGCTTTCCATGACATTTAAAGAAAAAATTTACCTCACTGCGTAGTTCATCTTAATTCAAAGAGATGTCTGGCAAAGAGCTTTCTGAAAACAACTAATAAGCAAACTGCCCCAGTAAAATCGCATGGACATTCTTTACATTTTCCTAAAATCAGTTCTTAGGCCCAAAGGTCTACTCATTAGAGTTATTTTTGAGATCCCAAAAAAGTAGTTAAAAATTCAAATATTTAGATCTTGTTTTCCCAATGACAATAGTAACATCCCATTGCAGAAAGGACGAGAACATGATATTTTATGGTTTTTGAGTGACTACATGAGGATGAACTGAAGAGAGGAACTGCTCACAAGAGCCATAGTTAGCTGAAAATATTCTTTTCCTCCTTTGCCCACAGTTCTTATAAAATTCCTATGCACATTTATTCCCTGCAAGTCTCTCAGTTTCTCTTCACTCTATTATCACCATATCACCTCCAGCACTATTTTAGTTTTCTTTTAAAGGAAGCTGGAGCCCAGAGTCCTCATAAAGTTTCAGCAGTACACATCATACAACAACCACAACAGATCCTGCAAGCGTTCTGAAAAGGCATATTTTAAGTCTTTAGTCTCTCTTGACTTACACCATGTGTAGGAAATGCAGTTGTCCTGAATATGTAGAAAAAGAATGGAAGGTGGAGGTAAGACAAAGCTCTTGTACCTATTGTATTCCTCCAAGAAAGAAGAAAAGCTGCAAGGGCAGATGATCTGACATACTTTAGTTTCTCTTAAAAGAACTGCAGAGGGAGCCGTTGATTCCTGCTCTTGGAATCAAAGGAAGTCCACTCCACACCTGTTTCTCCTGGCAAAGGATGGAAAAGGCGTCAAGATTCTGGCAGCTGGAAACAGGAACCAGAAATAGACCTTTAAACAGCAGGGGGGGAGTCAATAGAAAACTTGCGCTTTTTTAAAGAAATAAAAAAAGAACCACAAGTTGTTGACCTGTGTATTTCTTATTATGTCAAAGCTTTCTTCTTAAAAATACAGGCACCCATGAATATCCGAATTTTGACAAAAGTTTATACATTGACTTTTAAAAATAACAGAATACAAAATGTTTAATGTAAGTTAAAAAAGCTACTCACAATTAAACACTCAATACTTTGTTTTTAGAAAAAGAAATACACCAGAAGGAGCTCAGACATAACAAACTATTAATTTGTTTTCCAGAAGAGCAACACCTGTTAGGACAGTTTCATACTACTCATTCTAAAAATATCTTCAATGAGACCCTAATGGATTTGATTACTGAGTAAACCTAATCTGGAGTTCCTAGATAAAGTCAGCCACACTCTGAAGTGTCAGAGATATTTAAGGGCAAAAGCCTCATCTTTCCTGCATCCTTTTGTCAGAAAGCACATTTTCCTAACAGGATTTAACACCCTCATTAGATATCCTAGCCCACCAAAACTGAACCAAGTGTAAGAGAAACCAAGCATTTTCTCAGGAAAACATGTTTGCAAGAAATCCTGTACTTATTATGAAACGCTATTTTAAACAGCTTTTTGTCTTTTTGTCTTCACGAGTTATAGAAGCATACTAATGCAGCTTCATCAGAGCTACTATCACTACCTTTTCCCCACTCTTTCCATAGTTCCTTTTCATAGCTGTGATTTAAAAAATTCTTTTCTATTTTATAAAAAAGACCCGTGTGATCAGGAGATAAAGACACTTTTAAGACTTACATTCACTAACATCTCAAGCACACATGAACTGAAAACCTTATCTGGTGTACAACTAGGCTCTGGTGAGCCTTGTTCGAAAGCTGCTCTCTGCAGGTTGTGGCAATTTACTCCCAGTGCTTTATGTTACCTGCTAGTTTTAACACAGCCTACTGCGGGCCAGGCTTAAGACTAATAAATTCAGTGTTTTGTCACAAGTACTTCTTTAGCACCAGTGCACCTTCCCAGTCAGCAGCTGCAACAGCACTACCATAGACAGGCCATCACTTTTTCTTTTACCTCTCTGTCCTTGCTTTCAGTGGAATTGCACAACCTAATAGTTACAATCCAAGCAATCTGTCAGTCTCTACTGCTAACAGTGGCAGAAGCCCTATAAATGCAAGCAGTTTGAAGAACTTGTCAGAAATCTCAGAGACAATTTGAGGTCTAACAGAAATGTAATCACTACTACAAATGAAAGGGAAGCTGAGTCACCTCACTGCCGGCCTTTACTATGAGCACTCTGGACAAACTGCATTGGGGAAAATTTTACTCATTAGCAACAGATTAATTTTTCTGTTTAACTTTTAAAAATAAAAATCAATGCTATTTAGCTGTACTTTAATAATTTTCTTATGAATAAATTAGTGTTATGCTAGCATCTCAAAATATGCATAAAATCTCTTAGCAAAATTAGTCCCAAAATATACTTTTTAGATTAAACCTTCATTTTACTACACAGGAGAAAGCATTTAAAACAAACAAGCAAGCAAAATCTTAGGCATAGCAACTTGAAAGAAAACAATAGAAAAAACATCTAAAAAGAGAAAGAGCAAAATTTTCTGAACTCATGAAAAGTTACTTGAATTTTTGGACTCTTTCAGGATTTTGTTGTGTTGTATAGAACTGTGATGTTATTAGATTTTCATTTGAGGCTATTTCTACCTTTCTTTCACCCCTCAGTTTTGCCAAAACACAGTCTTAATATACAAATAACTAACGCAAGATGTGAACCATCTCCTAGCCTACTACTTTCTTTAAGTTTCTCATCAGCATCTCCATCAAGCATTTCAATGTTATTACTGTCATACAGTCCTAACTGGTTTTCCTGTTAGTAAAAAGAGAAGTGAAAACGTAGCAGTCGGATTACGTTAGTAAGTCACGCTTCACATTCGGTACTCCCTGCTAATCATTTTGAATGCTAACACACTTAAACCACGTATAATTACTTTTTAAAATCACTGATCTCATACCTATGTTTGTTATATGCAGCCTAATGGTACTTTAATTCCTGACTCAATGAAATGTTACATTAACTACAAATGCCAACACATTAACATGTACCATCATTAAAATGTGCATTACCCTTATAGAACAGATTATCAGTGGCGGCTCAATTAATCATTAAGATTAGAGAAGTTATGTAACTCTGAATACATTAATTTATGTTTCACCTAAATAAACATCAAACCTGCAGCAGTGGTCAAAAGACTAAGTTTTGCTTCTACCTCCAACTGCCACTAATTAATCACTTGCACTTCCAGAAAAACCTATGACCCTTTTTCTATGCAATTTTAAAAATGTTTGTTATCTAATACTCTGTGAAATACCCCGCAGCTTAACATTATTTCCCTGCTAAGCTTATGAATACCATGAAAATGACAGTCACACTTTGGAAAGGCTAAAAAAAGTTCAGGACCCCAGCCACATTTCATACTGTATAGATGAGGAAGTTTACCTAATTAAAAAAACACAACCAAAAAAACCCACTTTTCTTTAAAACACTACTTAGCTGCAAAGTATTTCAACTCTTGCTCTGAAGGCAATTCAAACTACCTAGTTGTTTGCAGCAAGATACTGTTTTTGCCACCAAAGACATTTAAGTCACTCAAGTTATGGTATGACAGGGTATCTAGAAAAGCCATTTGAAAACTTCAACTCTGAAGCTGCCAAGGCAACTCTGAGTAATAGTTCAGCAATCTAAGACACAAAATGCATAGAGCATTCCAGATGTGAGCAAGAGTGCTCTCCTTCTCCTGCACCAGTCAATGATGCACTCCATCCATTTCTTAGTGTGTTCCGCACATACATAATATGAATCCCAGAAAAATGTGAATTTAGTAAGACATGAGTAATTTCCATCTTTTTTTTAACTAGATCACTGTCTTATTCTTCAGCTAAAGATCATTAGCATTTCACAAGCCATGAATTCTTGCTAGCCCCTGAAACTCTGAAAAAGCTTCTTACACTTCCATAACAAATCCTTTACACTTTTCATTTAGGGGAAAAATCTGACCCCCAAGCCCTTGAACAGTTCATCCACCACCATTACTTTGAACAGCCACTTGTATGCAGCCCAATGACTCTATTTACCCAATTCATTTTACAGTTACTTTACTGTTTATGGTGTAGACACATGAACAAGTTATAGCAGTTTAAACTGACATCTGTAAGTGGCCGATATTTTGATACACACATTGTTAACCACCCTGACAGAGAAGAGAGAAAACATGTTAACTCCTCTTTTCCACTTCAATTTGGAAAGCTAGACAATGCATTGCCACAAAAGGACAACAGGCACAAACAATGAAAATTATTTTTAATGGCTCATCCACTTTTGACCACTGTCAAAAAGTAGGAGAAACACAAGCTATTCACACTCACAGTGTACAGTTACTTTCCACTTTCTCCAGTTATCAGAATGTAAATACAAACTCATTTTAGTCACAAGGGAGCCACTGACAATGCTGCTTTCTTGTGTAATTTTTCCATTAAAACACTCACTGATCTCTTGGGCAGAGCCTGGGCTTTTCATGCTTGCATACATTACAGCTTGCCCTCAAACAACTCAAATGCAAAGGGATTAAGTTATTTCTATAGGAACCACAGGAGGAAACTCATATTTGTTAAAACCTACCAATTTGATTTTAGAGTAGTTCTGTAATATTTCTTAGCAACCTAATTCCACACAGGCTTACTGCATCTGAAGACAGCTATTATATTATCCCTTCTTCATAATACACTGTTATCTACTATCCAAAATGTGTCAGTGAGCAGACTAAAAAAGTGACAGGAAATGGTGACATGCTTTTAATGTTGTTTTTACCCTCAGGGGAACTGATATTGCACAGTGCCTCCTTGCAGAGTTCAAGTGTCCTTAGTTGTCCACATACTCTCTTAGGTACTGTAATGATGAAGACTACGACTACCATTTTTAGTGTTAATAATAATAACAATAATAATAATAGTGTCTTCTCCACAACCTCCATATCCACTTCTTCCATACCCAAAGAGAGAAGAAAAAAATTTTGAGGAACTGAAACAAATTCATACCCATTTAGTTCACAAAGTGACAATGAAATTGTCCTTGTAGGGTCATGCAAATGTACGAAGTCATGCAAATGTATGAAGTTAATGAGATCACTGAGTTTTATACCTTTCACTGACTCAACCAACCTAATCAGACTACAAATGATTCGAAAGGGTAAAGTAAGCTTTTACTGTCCGTTCCTCAAATTTATCCCCAAATACCTATTCCCTCAGTTCGCCATAAGACAGTAAGATTGAAAACATTTATCAATACTTTCGCATCTACAAGATTTTAAGTGCCTGATTATATAGAACTCTGTCACATTGGCATAGACTATGACCACTGCCAACAACTCTGTAAAGCCAATACTGAATGGAAGGAGATCAAAAGGCATTATTCTGAAAAGCAGAAACCCCTCAAATTATGTGCCAATAGTACACCTGCGTGAGAAGAGACATTTTGTAAGCAAAGCCACAAAGGAAGGTCCCTGACTGCCTCCAAAATCATAGTGAGGCTATACCATGTTAGCTTTCAAATGCAGAACTTGTATTTTAAAAAACTTTTAAAGCAAATATTATTTGCTCGTTTGTCTGTTTTGCAAAGTTTTATAAACCACTGTAATCAACTGAAGAGATGCTATTGGATGAGGAAAAACTAATGAGAAAACATTTATGAAAAAGAAAGAACCTTTAAACAAATTGAAAAGGTGAGTTTAAACTGAGTTTTAAGACTGAAGCATTTTTTCCTTTAGAAATCACACACTGTTCACTGCAATGACATTCTATGCCATTACATTTCCTCCACATGAACTATACATATGAAAAGACTGGATAAAAGGACTGTACGATGACAGATCTTACAGATCTCAGTCAATTTGGCAGTTGATGGTATTTTCCAAGTGAGAGAAATTACAACTTTGTATTAACCTTTGCTTTTGTGTTTCAGAAGCACTTCAGGGTATTCCGAGATTAGAAAACAGAGTCATCTTTCAGTTCAGGATCTGTATTTTAGCACTCTTCGCTATGGGTAAGTTTCAAATGAGTAATCCTTCTTGCCTCTGTAGAAAACAGTACACCCAACTAAACCTGAATTTCTTTTAAAAGTCCAAGCAGCTAAGCTATCAACAGTATTCCTTACTATAGTTTTGTTGGTTTTGGTTTTCTTACAAAGTTCTCAACAATTTTACCTTGCTTTTAATGGCTGCTTTATGAAGCCAGCAGACCCTGATAACACACTGTTACTGCTTGTGGCTGGGATAGAGTTAAGATTTCTACAGTAGCTGGTCTGGGGCTATGTTTTGCATCTGTGCTAAACACAGTGTTGACAACATACTGATATTTTAGTTACTGCCAAACCGTGCTCACACTGTGTTAAGGCCTTTTCTGCTTCTCACATTGCCCCAGTAGCAAGTAGGCTGGAGGTGCACAGCTGGGACAGCTGAGCCCAGCTGACCAGAAGGATGTTCCATACCATATTATTGTTATTGCTTAGCAATAAAACTGAGGCAGGAGCGTGGGGGTATGTGGAAATTGGCAGGGGCTGCCATTGCTTGGGGACTGGCTGGGCATCAGTTGGTTGGTGGTGAGCAATTGTTTTTGTTTTGCATCACTTGTTTTTTCTTGGATTTTATTTTCCTTTCCCTTTGTTGTTTTTTTTTGTTTGGTTTTTTTTTTGGTGGTTTCATTTGTTTGTTTTATTTTTTTCCCTTAATTGTTAAATTGTCTTTACCTCAACCTATACATTTTCTCACTTTTACACTTCCAATTCTCCCTGGGGAGGTAGGAAGTGAGTGAGCAGGTGTATGGTGCTTAGTTGCTGGCCAGGGTCTTGGGTCTTTAAAATTTTGAAATTCAAAGTTATAAACTTACAAGCAGGTTGGTTTCTTCCCCCCACCCCCCCACGTAGAGAGGTCCAACTGTGTAGTGCTTTGTGGGAAAGTGTTATTAGGTTCTTTTGTTGGCCACAGTTTTAAAGTTCAAGGGAAAAACTAACCTAAAACTTCTGGCCCATTGATGGACTATGTTAATTTATTTTTAAAACGAGGAGTATGCCATAACACTTCTACAAGCTTTAGCAGATGTCATTAAAAGGGAGAACTACTTTATTAACTTAATTAAAAGCAATTTTTACTGAGAGATTAATGGATTTATTTTTTTTTAATACACAATACGCAAAGATTTTTGTTTTGAAATTAGTCTCCTAAGGAGCTGTAACATTTTCAGGCTAGAAAAATGAAGCTAGCAGAGGATGATGAGGATGACATCACTTTCTGTTGTGAAAAATTATCTTCGTGCTTAGACCAGTTCTTAAGCTGCTACCTTTCAGGGGAAGCATAAGTTGTCTTGTTAGGCAGAATGCCTCCCTACTTCTAAAAGACTTTACAAGATACTTTACACAAAGACTCTAGGAGTATAGTTGTAGGTCCATATTAGAAAGACTAGTTGCTCCTACAACTCCTGTTCCAGAGTAATGATGGAAACACACCCTGTATATCAGGGAATAGAAATGTCAGAAGCTTCACAAGTAACCCACCAGCAGACATAAAAAATGAGTAAACTAATAGATTCCAAAAACACGGTGAGCAATTTAAAAAAAACCAAACTATTTTCCTGGGCCCAGTGGAGAGGCAACAGCCACATGAGTAAACTGAAACCTACTGACTTGTCAGGTATTCACAAGAAATCACTGACATTGGAAGTTCACCTCCTGGTAACAAGCCAAAACTTTCAGAGTAGCAGGGATTCATACTGTGGAAAACCATCAGGTCTGAAAGCACCACATACCAGGCCAGTACTAGACTGGAAAACAGCTTTTTTTAATTACAGTGACAAAGCATTTTGTTCATTTCATTACTGTATAGGCCTTCAGCCCAAACATTTTAAATTATTTACTGCCCCAGAGATACAGGCGTCAAGGTTTTGGATGCTGTGTTAACTATCCAACTAAGAATTTCTTTTTACTATATTAATTCTAAATCCTAAACGATGAAAGTACCAACCTAACTTTTGCACTACTGTCAGCATCAAGCAACATCCACTATCAAAAACTGAGCATAACTTACCCATAAATGCAGTTAGTGGAACACTAGAGCTTTTAAGAAAGGTACCTCCTGACTGCCAACGCTGCCTCCTTACAAAACTTTCTTCTGAATTTTAAGCTTCTGCTTATAAATATAAAACCAGGTCAAATATAAATGTTACTCAGGCAGGCTCACATTTCTTTATTCCCAACATCCATGAAATAAAAGCAAGAACTTAGATACTTGAGTGTCATATACTTTTTACCCTTTTCATCACCTCTGGGTAAAAGCTTCAGGATATAACAAAATCCACCACCACAAAACCATAGCCAGTGCCAACGGAGTTCTGAAGAGTGATTTAAACAGAAGCCAAACGCTTATTTACAGTTAGACACCAAGAGGCAAGAAAAGTAAGAGTTAACCAGGATGAGAACAAGCAGGCAGGCACTAACCTAAGGGAAGGATTCATGTTGACAGATAAGAACAGGGCAGCAACTTGAAGGAAATTAAAACAAGGATTAACATGTAACCTCGAGACAGGTTGGTAAGTGGCACTGGACTGAGAGACTGAACAACAGGAGAAGCCTCAATGAGTCACTGGTTTTGACAAAGCCACTGGAGTATGAAAAAGTAGCCCAATATCTAGGCTACCTATTCAGTTCAGTATTCCTTCTATAGTTCAGTATATTCCTTCTGTATCTAACACCATACAGTACAGAATCTTTTCCCATACTTATTAAGAGTTGAGAATTGTTGCAAACCCTGTGCAGCCACATTTTTCATCAAAATTTTGTGTACCTACCTTTTGATCATAGAAAGCATTAAAAGGGCAGAACTAGCTATTTTTCCTCCTTTCCCTTGTATAACACTGCATCAAAATCATGATTCATAAATACCTTTCTATAAAGTACTTAGGTCAAAGCCCCTCCATCCCTGCAAATTTATAGGTTTTTACTGAAAGATGAAGAAAAAAGGATGGGAAGGGGAAATTTTACATTTGACATGAAAATTTTAATTGCCATTTTTGAGAAAGAAGTTTGCAATGCAAGCTCAAAACTCTTGCCAATATTGAAAGAAATCTAAAAATACTTCAAATCAGGCATAAAATTTTAGTTTCCTCCTGTAATATTTTACAGCAAAGAACAACTGAGAAACAAAGTTTAAGTGTTGCCTGTGCAGTAATCCTTGACAGATGGATGAAAACAGCTGAAAAGAAGTCAGCCACAAACAAGCAGCTCAGTGCTTGTTGATATTTTCAGGGTACAAAGGCTGTTAATGGAAAAAGCCTGATAATCACTGGTGACAAATCAACTACCACAAATTATAATATCCAAAGAATAGTAAAGGGTGTGGGGCTCTAGGTAGAAAGGCTGTTTTCCTTTTTTTTTTTTTGGGGGGTGTGTGTGTGTGTGTGTGAAGGTAGGAAAAGAGACCCTGAAAAGCCAGAAACCAGACCCTTAGTCCTCTAAGGCGAAAGGATAACTTCGCTGTATGATATTTACCAACAGAGCATATGGATACAACAGATCCAATATTCCCATCAATTAAGACTTCTACATCTGCCAAAAATAACTACATTAAAAACTCTATGCTCATCTGAAAAAGCTTACTTCTCTACAGGTTGTTTTCTCTTTGTGGCCCTAATACTAGATCATTATTGGAATCAAGAGCATGCTATTGACAGGTGCCAGCTGTCTTTACCATGTTGATGCCATTTTAACAGAATGAATATTTTCTGACAGCGACAACAAGGAAGAAACTGTGAGATCAAACAATGGAACCAGTTAAGATGAATAGCTGTGGCAACAAAACTACCAGGACAGTGTATTTCTTCAAGATCAGCCTATGAGGAAGAGTAGGGAGAGAAGGGGGAAGAGCATGTGCAAAAACCACTCTTTGCTGGAAAGCAATCCAATGAATGACAAAAGGATACACTGCAAAAAAAAAAGGAAGAACTATAGAAACTTCCCAAGTATCCAAAACTGAGAAGAAAAGAGCACCACTTAGTAGTTAGGTTAGTTATACTGTGTTAATATCATAGTATATAAAGAAGCCAAACAATCCCCAAATTAAATGCATTAATAAGGGTGGGGGAAACAAATATTAAAGTGAGGACTGAGTCCATCAGAAACTTTCCTTAAGTTTAACTAATAAGAAGCTGCCACTGTCGTTCACTTCATGAGTAGCTAAGGCAAGTGTGAAGGCCTATTTTATAGCAGTGCCACCAGGTTGATAGGAGCCAAGCAAGACTATCACTCTTCATGATGCCTGAATGCAGGGATTAAACTTTCTAATCATACCTCACAAAGTTAATTTGAAGCATGTAGACATTTAGTCTTTAGAGTGATCTGCTCACCTCTACATGAAGCACTTTTTTTTCTTTTTCCAAACCAGAAAGAAATGTCCTTTTCTCTTCAAGGCTTGGTCTTGATATCTCAGAATACTATACAGTCTAGGATGCCAGAAAATCTAAACCAATTACAGAACCAAACCAGTTCACAAGGAATAAAGCATGATATATCATTTGTTTTCCATGGTATGATAGACACTTCATGTATAACTTTTTAGATTATTTTCAGATTGGCACTGTGAGAAAGCTAATTCTTGCAGTACTCAAGTCTTTATATCCTGATGTTCATGGTATGGCCATGAAAGATGATTCTGATGTCATCTCTGACACTCCAGAGTACTTCATTCAAGTATGCCTCAATCTACAATAAATTTGGTTCTTAAGTTATGACTTTGCGATTCCATAAGGGAAGTATCAAGGCTTGTTAGAGGTTAGGACTACTGACAGTATTACCATACTGCTTCTTCCCATGCTACTGGACAAGAACAGAAAAAGCATAGTGAGTGACATCTTTTCTAGTAACTAAAATTTCTTGTAACTGAAGACTCTGGAAACAAATACTGATAACTGGTCATAGGATCTGCAATCTCAGGTAACTGAGATTATTATTCTAATCACTACTTTTCCTGCAATATGTGTCAAAAAGAACCCCTCTTGCTTTGTCATTTTGTGGAGACAAGAGAGTCAGTTATTAGCACTCAGATACAGAAGTTCATGCCTTTCCCTAGTGATAAAGACAGAACACTTTGATAGCAATATCACGAAGACATCTCTAAAAGTCAGTATATTTCCTTCCTTTCCCTCAAGTTAAATGCATACTTATGGAAAATGAAATCAATTTTCACCTCAAGATCAGCCTAAGACAGTGTCAGAAGTGATTGTTCGGTGACATTTTGGCAAAGACCCTTCTTGGTAAAATATAATACAGCATGGAAGAGATTCAGCTACAGTCTAAGGACAGATTTCCACATCTGCTTGTTCAAATACTTTTACATTTAAATTCAGAAGAATTGATAACAGGAACTTTCTGCAAGAAGCCCAAATGTAGGTTTCCCACTTTTTGTCAAGATCAAAACCAAAGAGGAGAGACATTCTTAACTGTGGGGAAGTACCTACCAGACCCCTTCGTATCTTGTATTCTGAAAAGAAAAAAAGTTATCAAGCACAATCTCAGCAAGGCCATTTACTACTCAAGAGAAATTACTCCAGTGTAGCTGGTATCAGAGCATTCCAGCATATGGGCCTTTGTCTTTTGAACATAAAGTGGTTTTTAACTTATACTTTGTTATTTTATTTTTGTATCTTAAGATACAAACAAAAAAATATAAAAAATTCTACAATCTTTACCTTTTGCAACAACAGCTTTACTACTGTTGTTGAAGTCCTACATGACTGATGAAACAATTTAAAGACCAAAAGCTTGCCTGCTTTTATTTCATAATTATTTTGAGGTATCCAGTAAAAGACACTACAGATCACCACAAACAGTAATTTCATTCTTTGTATCATATGCAAAAATCTCTTTTGGCTGGAAATGAATTATTCAGAACAAAGCTTAAGAATGGGGCCTTAATCTGACCTCATATTTGATATAATCAAATTTATCACCACTGAAGTAGCTGGAATGTACTTAATCAGCATTTACTAATCTTGTAAGACCTATGAGCTGCAGACTCAACTTCTACAATGTTTAAGAGAAGAGCTTCAAAGGAGTTGCTAACGTGAAGTTTTTGAAGTCCTTCTTAAATGTTCATAGGAAATAAAACACTAGAAGATGGCTTCTTTAGATATCATTTACAGGCTCAAAAAAATCATTTATAGCAAAAGAAAAAAAAAAGATAATGATGGGATTTTTGAGAAGAGTGTGTTATTTCAGTGAGGCCCAAAAGGTTTGCTGGTACTTAAATATAGCTATAAAAAAAACCACCTAGAAAATACAGATGAAAAGACCCATGGATCGGAACAAGTATAACAAGGATTATGTATTTAGGTTTTATTTACAAGTTAGTGGTTTGGAATGGGTAAAAGGGAAGAAATGAAAGGTCCAAATAAAAGATGAATAAAAAGGTAGTTATATTAGTGTCTTCAAAGCACAAAACTAACTTCTTCCAAAAAAAACCCCTCATATCATCTGCCTTGAAGGAGTTGAGGGAGAAAAAAAGTAAAAACAAGAAAGAAAAAAGTCCCGACAAAGGGAAAAAACCTGAACTATATTACTGAAATCTTAATATTTCTTAGAGAAACAAATCTTTATGAAAATGGCTCAGTAGATTATGTAAACATTTCTAAATGAAGAGCATCATTTTAATGATACAAGACAATACAGTAGAATATAATTTGCCTAACTTTTCTAGGACAAATCCCTCAACTTACAGCTATAACTGGTCTTGAGGCCAGAAAAGAGAGGATAATCATTTACAGACTAAAGAAACCCGGAAAAAGAGACGTCAGTGAGTGGTCCTGCATATCACAGGATGGGGAGGAGGACTAGATGTAGTCATGAGTCTTTGCTGCTCGCTAGATACTGATCCTTTATAGCTCTTTAATTAGTAACACTGAATACCAGATGTACGACTCCAAATCTCCCACATTCTCTAAATGACAATTGTTTCAAAGCCATACTGCATACACACTTAGGTATTCAAAGTCAGCCTAAAAGATTTGTTTTGAAATTTAAGGTTACTAAATTTTTGGAGTATCTTAACGCTGGAATTGAGATACAGTCTTCGCCATTACATCCAGAATTAAGAATGTAAAGGAAAAGTATACTTTTCATTGGAGGAAAATAGTTTCACTAGACAGTTACTTCCATCTACTTCCTGCCACCCAGGCAGAAAACTTAAAGCTTTGTATCCAGACACACACATACTTACAGGTACCTGTGTGGATATATGTAAATATGTACACACACAAGGATTATTTCTGTTTGGTGAAAAGCAAGCACCAGTAACCATGCTAATAAAATAAGTAATTAATTGCACCATGATACTTCCTCCCACGTCTGTCCCCTGCTGAACCCTGTAATTACATCCTTGTCAAGAGATGCATTCAATACCCTGGATGGCTCCAGGTACATCCACTGGTATGTCTTCATTTGTCAGCTCCTAATCTAGTGAGCCTTCCTTCAAAACTATTTAAAATTAACACAATTTGTAAAGTACACGCAGGACAATTGCCAAATTCTTTCTCAAATAATTACTCACCTTCTAACTTGATGCCTACAGCTTTAAAATATTTTGTCTTATTAGAGCATAAAACAATAGGAACATCTTTCAAAAAAGCTCCAGCCAGAAAACAAATTTTAATTTCAGTCCTCTAGTTTTTTGCTTTTTCAATCAGTCTCTTACACAAAACTAGAAGCAAGCTAACAATGATTCAGATTTCCATGAAATTTAAGAGTGACTTTAAACACAGAACAGTTCCAACATTAACACTAACTCATTGAGATAGTCAGGACTACAAAATAAATGTATAAACCTACTAAAGAATATGACAATCACTGTGTCATTATGCAAACCAAAGTAATTAATGAGTCAACACCTGCATCTTCAGGAAGTAAGCAAAAAGCAGGACACAATCAACATCCTATTCAACAGCACACTCTATAGCCTCTTACTCCAACAAAGCATGCTGAGAATCAGAGGTGCCTTTAAAAGCAACATACTATCCAGTCTCACAGAAAAGCACATGCTGGCAAGTACAAGGAAACAAGAAGCAGAACACCTTGAGTATTGATCAGTCCGTAGTCCATAAACACTGATGCCTGCACCTAAGGGCCCAGAGGCCTAACTCTAAGTCAGCTGAGAGGGTAGGTGAGTAGGACAAAAAGCTTGGCAAGCCCTTCCAGTTCTAACAAATGGAATACAATCAAGGTTAGTATTTCTTTACAAGAGCTTCCTTTTTCCTTCCTGGGAGTGCACAAAGACACATGTCCCAATCTTCAGTAGGCAGCAAAAAAACCTTGCCTTTCTAAAGGCCTTTATTTAAATACCTCCAGGGTAATAAATATCATTTAGGTGCATGCAGGTATTTATTAAAAAAAGCACCAGCAGTCAATGATCACTCCATGTATCCCCTATTTCAGCCAAACAAACTCTTGTTACTCCAAAACAGTGGCATTTACCTCATTGACCTTGGGACTGCCTTCCTCCAGTATTTCTCCCTCATCAGTTTGCATGGGAACAGGATCTGTGCAAAGCTCTGCAGAAATGCAAAATACTGCCTAAAAGATAGAAAAGAAAGACATTATTTTAAAAACAATGATTTTCCTGCCTTTGACAGTGTTACGTAAGACTCCAGTGCACATAAGTAACAATCCTAAGGCTATGACCTTTAATATTCCCATTCTGTACATATTTGCTGAATTTATAAATTCTACACAAACAAGACAATTTGTTATTCAGCATAAGACATAACTCTACTTAAGAGAAAAAACACACCTAACAGGAATATACTAATTTTAAAATTTAATTTTAGTTTTAAAATATGTCATTACTGAGTATTTAAAATATTCATTGTGCTTACTTGTTAAAGCTACAGTCAATAAGGAACAATCACATGGACTAGACCTGAGCAGTTCTTACTAGGAAATAGCTTTTCTGCAAATATAAGCTTCACAGATTCAGCTTACAGACACTCTAAAGGTTATTCATTTGAAAAAATGTTAGACTTCCAGATCCCTCAGTACCTCTGAATTCTTACTTTAGGGAATTTTTCCCTTGACTTCATTTTAGAAATAAATACATTCTAGGCTCTAAATGGTTCGGGGAACTGATAAAGTCACTCATCGTTAGGTTGACATTTCCAATTTAATCCACATCAACAGTTCCCAGTGTTTTCAATATTCAGCACTAGCTGGCAACTTATTTTTAAATATTTTTGACAGTGTCAGTGCAGTTTGAACTGAAAAAAATCTACCCCCCAAACCCCATTCTTAGAATTGTAAAGTAACTTATGGAAGAATGCAATAGTTAGGGAGACTTTGGTTACAAAGATTAGAATGTCTTCTACTCTAGACGATGAGCCACCTTTCAGAGGTAATGGATCAAATTAATCAATTTAGGAGATCAAACATATCAGCATAAACTCAGCAAGAATCTCTCACTCCCAAAATGCAAGATATAAGCTATCAGCAGATCTATAACTTTTCAGGTAAGTGGAAATTAAGGGCTCACACTGAGTAAAGAACTCTTCCAGCCAAGAGCTGTTGGCCTTTAACAGCTGTCCCTCTCAAGATGCTGTACCTCTTCAACTGCACCAGCATTTAAAATCTATTTAAAGTTTCTCCACTTCTTTTTTGCACCCCAGCTACAAAGCTTCTGATTCTGTCACCTTCACGGCTGCAAATCGAAGCCTGCAAACTGACAACTTTGAGAGTGCAAATAGTAATGAGGTCAAAAAAAGAAAGCCTGGAAATTCTTCATCTAGATGCACCTCCTTCAGGTCAAGGTTAAAGCCTGTTCCTAAGGTAAGGGTGTCTGCACTGCTAACATCTTCTGTACATTGCATATAGGTAGACAACATCTTTCATGGCTATTATGTTGACACAAGGAATGAAGAATATGTTCTACAAATATAAAAGGCCTGAAGCTACAAAATGTTACACACAACTTATTAAATCTTATACCCAGCAAGCTGTTATGTTCCGTAATATCATATTCTCATAGAAAGTATGAGAGCTGTAAAGACTTACAGCAAAGTAATTTTCTTTCCTGGGGAAAAGAGGAATGAGGATAAAGCAGAACTCTCATTCAAATCCTCACCAAATATTCTCCCTGCAGTGTATAATCAAAGATCACAGGTATCAAATGCTAAACAAGGCTTGTATCATGCATCTGTATCAAGATCCTCCAGCATATAACAAGTATTTCTCACTGCCAGGCTATCTTCTCTTCTGTAGCAGGAAGGAGGAGGACTGGCAGAGTGGCCCCTGTCCATGGTACTACCACACTCAGTTTCTGAAGCCCACTCCAGAGCTTCCAGAGCTGGGAGTTTCTTGAGCATGACTTTGCAACATCAGATTCGGGTAACTGGGAAACTCCACAGATTGTTAGACAGATAATTTGGTGTCTAATGGCCAAAACAGCTTTGGCCATAAGGATTCCTCTGGCACTGAATTGGCTTCAGATCTGAGAAACAAGCAAGATTGAACTTGATCTATAGAAGCATTTAATAAAGCTTATAAAAAATAAAACAACACCAGTCATGTCAGGCCAAGACCACTGCAAGGACAGGTCCCTGTTCATTCAGACTGCAAGAACAACTCAAATCTGAAACTCAGAAAAAACACCGTGTTTATATTGTGAGATATCCCTCGCTACCAGAGGAATAGAAAATGGCAATATTTGACACCAGTTTTTATATATTACACCTGGAAGAAGACAAAAACCTACCAACCAATGCAACTCAAAGAAAAAAGTCAGTAGAACTAGAAAATAAATAATAATACTTAAAAAAAAAAAAAAATAGAAAGGCTACAATAATGAAGAAAAGCAAGCTCTCCCACAGAGGACACACTAAATATGATGGAACTAACCATAGCTCAAAGAGAGTAATAAATAAATAAATATAATCACAGGGACATCTCTAAAAAAGAAAATGTAATGGAGAAAGAAAACAGTTTATTCACTCACTCTTCATTTCTCCTGCAATTCATGTTTTATCAGCTTCAATGTTCAAAACACGTATCACACAATTTCATACAATGCTCAGCGAGCTCACTCATATGGGATGACAAGAAGACGGAAGTTTTACAAGGCTCTGGAAAAATTCACAAGTGGAAATTTTCTTTTCCACAAATTTTCCATAAGTGGAAAAGAAAATCCACCAAAAAACCCAAAGAATCTTGCACCTGGTGTAGGAAGACCCTAAGCCACAGACTGCAAGAGGTGTTGCAAGAGAAGTTTGCTGAACATTATCTTTCTGTCGTATTTTGCCCCACTGCATTTGCTTCTGGCTTCTTTAAAGGGACAAAACATCAAGCAACAAATTACGAGCCCAATTCAATACTGTCATTTTTTATGCTCCTTCTGTGTGCATGAATCCTGGATTGCAACAGCCACAGACACAAGAGTGCTGCATTTCAAGTTTATTTATTGCCAAAAGTCAGCATTTGGGGATTCCTGAATCCATGAGAAGCTAGCTCTGTGGCAGACTTCTGTAGCAGTCATTTACAACTGAGGACGACTTCTCAGCCAACAAAGTGACTGCTTTGTGCCAGCATGTGAAGAAATAACGTAATTATTCTATGTTGTTGACACTGTCTCTTCAGCTCACTAGCTTCTGAGAAGAGGGCTGAAGGTCACACAGAGTAATTTATTTTGTAGGCAGAGGACAGACAGGCAATCAGAATTTGTACTAGTGTCCTACCGGATTGGAAAAAAGGCCAAATGCCAAATGGCATTTATTTACTTATTTCCAATATTTACGTGATATGCCAGGTTCCTAGGGCATAAAAATACAGAAGTTTATAGATGTTTCATTTAGATTTTCAGATACAACATCTATCAAAGTCAGTCTTGGAAAAGGTCAAAAGTAAGATAATAGCCATCTTCCATTCTTGCATATACTCAGTAAAACTACTTCAGATGGACCTGAAAACCCCCAATCTATTAATCACCTGGTATCTTCTAGAAAAAATTAACCAGCTTCAGCTAGAGTGAGGACTCCAAGGAAGGTCTGACAAATAGCAATGCACAGGTATGTCCACATACAACGTACCAGATTGTCTAAAGTTAGGCACAATTTTTATTTAACTCTCTAAAATATCATACAGTAGTAAGAATCTATTCTCAGAGGTAAAATCACACACTTAGGAGCTTTAATGCCCACTACAATATTGTCCTGTCATAAAACAATATGGCTTTGGGACAATCTAGTTTGACATTTAGTCCTATTTATGTTCTGTCTCCTTCTGCAGCAAAGTTAGAGCACTGAATGAAATGTGTATCAGGATGATGGATGAAGCTATCAGTCATAAATTCCATGTAAGCAGAACCGTGCAGAGCACCTTATAGATACTATCTCTTTACTACTGCATTCTAGCATGCTTCGGTAAGTAAAACCTGAGCCAAACTTCCATATACTTAGAAATCCCTGAAAATCAGTATCAGTGAAGAAGGTACTTCCTCAGACCTCATTTTCCACCAGGTGTAAAAGCCTAACATTCAGAAATACAAAGCCCTCATTAGCAAGAGAGCTGGAATACAAATGTCTTCAAATTTGCTGTTCAAACAGGCAGCACTAGAACTAAGCATTTTATCTAATACACGGGCCTCTTAGACAGCAACACTTTTTTTCTCCAGATTGCCAGCAGCAATGAAATATGGACTAAAGAAGAAAACTGTTCTTCATTTGATATAGAAGAAAAAAACATATTTCAAGCTTCTGAAAAGTGCAGCTGCAAGAGAAGCACTTATTAATATAAAATCTATTGTGGTTCCTGTGAATTCCAAAGCTTAAATTGGATGTAGCCCACTGCAAAATCCTTGACGGACAGTAATGCTGTACAAACCACCAGCATTCCAGGAAGTAAGCAGAAACTGAAGGCAGGTCTCAAACTCTCTCACAGGAGTAACAAAACATAAGTGCTCTTCAAAGATTATGATCTTGTATACATTGCATACTTGAAAACAAGCATTTAGAACAAGGCAGTACTGTACTGAACTATGTCCTAAATGAGACCGTGCTTATTTCATAGAATCATACAGGTTGGCAAAGACCTCTACTATCATCAAGTCCAACCTTCATCTCAACATCTCCCTGACCACTAGACCATATCCTGAAGTGTCACATCTACTCACTTGTTTTTTTAATGCCTCCAGGGATGGTGACTCCACCACGCCCCTGGACGGCCTGTTTCAATGCCTAACCACTCTTTCAGTAAAGAATTTCTTTCTGATATCCAATCTAAACCTCCCCTGGCACAACTTGAGGCCACTACCTCTTGTCCCATCATTAGTTACTTGGGAGACAAGACCAACACCAGCCTTAATACAATCTCCTTTTAGGTAGTTGACACAATCGTATTGATACATGATTGCAATTGTTAGTCTCTATCTAGGTACACAGACAGAAAAATGTTAAATTTTTAACAGATGGTCTAGCCATATTTTATCTAACTGCTACAGCTTTACATTACATCGAGTTGGTTAAGAATGTACAAAAGTGACATAAAATTTAACATATGGAAAAAGAACAGAATATTTTTTGTCATTTTAGATGAACTGAGAGGTACTGAGATGAAAGCAAGAGCAACCAGAAGATAAACAAAAGTTGAATGGAACTTCATTGCTCATAGGAACCACTTACCAATCCCAATGACTTTAAAGTCTCATCATATAATTGATGTTCAAAGAAAAGCATCATACGCATCAGCTTTAGCTGACAAAAATCAATTTACATCAGGCAGTTACAGGATAAACTTCACACCCAAACCCACAGGAAATAACACAATCGAAAGTAAATGGAAAACAGCAATATATCCTATATTGGGTTAAGAACTAGTACAGGTTAATGTTCTTCTCACCTCCAACTTTCAAAAATGCAATAATGAACTTTGGTTATTTTTACCTTTGACAGGTTCCAAGGGCTGCCAAAGCCCACAAGGATCCGTCCTGGTTACATTCAGTGCAAAATCAAAACCCTAGAAGGAGGCAATTAAAAAAAAAAAAAAAAGTCAGTCAACTCTCGGCATTACTAGATAAATAACACAAAAATATATCTCAATTGTCTTCAAAGCTCAGCAACCCTAACTACCAAAGCATTCCAAAAAAAGCCATATTCATCTTAAATTAATGAAGGGTAAACAAAAAATTGTAATTGCAAAAGCAGTAATACAGTATCCTCTCCCTCCCTCCTCCACAGTTTATGCAGTAATGGGGAGATAAGGGAACAAGAGCTATGGTTAGGGTTGAAGTTAAGGAGAGAAGTACCTTTCTCCTCACTATTCTTCCACTTGAACTGTGACCCCAAGCTAGGAAATTATTCTTCAAAGGCAAGAAATTTATATATTGCAAAAAGTATTTACTTGCTGAGCCTTAGGCTCAAAGTTAGGGTCAAGTTTGACCAAATTTAGGCTTTTACAGAATAAAGTCAAACAACTGCTTGAAATGCATCTTCATCTTCCTCAGAGAAAATACTAAAAATATAATACTGTGTATTGCTTATGCTTACTTACTACTCATCCATCACCACACAACTCATACCAATCAGTTTTGAGAAGAAAAAAAACTAAAAAGAATCCTTATACTGTGACCCACCAGACCACTTAAGAGAGGAATCTTATATCTGTATCTACAGTACTTAATCTGCTGGCTGATTATCTTCCTCTGACTCTTCACTATATTCTATAGATACAAGCCTGACACTGAAGTCTAACACTATACCTTGCATAGTGCTGCACGACAGAAACCTCAAACTGATATTGAACAGAAAATTCCCCTTCAAGGATTTACTGTCACTGTCAGAGTTTCTGCGAACTTTGCTCCTGGAACCACTTGGGGAAAAAAAAAGGGGGAGGTAGCACCTAACAAGGTCTAACAGCAGTACTTCCTAAAATGAACGCAATCATTTAAACTAGGCATTGCAAATTTTATATGTACTGAAAATATTATTTGGCAGTAAGTTCTCTCATTATTAATAATCATATTATCCTCTTCACAACAGTTTTAACTGTTCGACTGTACAAAATGAAAACATTCATTTTTTAAAGCCCTGTCGAAGCAGATGTGCAACATGCTCAGTCATCTCAATCATGCAAGTAGTTTCCCAAGTGAAAAATCTACATTGAATACCTCATCATCTTAATATGATGTCCTAGAATTCTTAGCAACCTAACTATACTGACTTAGCAACCACACCTAAATTGAGAATGCTTTTACTAGGCAAGGCATTTTAAATCCTTTTTAGAAACTAAGGCTCTGGAGACAGAAGTCTTATGACACTCAAACTCTTGATTACTTTCACAACAAGTGAATGCATACTCTGAAATGACTAAGAAGTTATAACATTTACCACTTTGCAATATTTCCTCAACTGAAAAAAAATAAGCACTGCTTTCATCTTAGTCAACTAAGGAGAGAAAGTTGTATTTATCTGGTGTCATTAGACTGCAGGAGATTAAGGAAATACCTACTTACTGAAGTATACATACTACTGAAATGTATTAAAAACAATATGCGAAAGTGTAACGCGCTGTTTTAAGTTTGCAATATTCCCTTTTAACTTCCAAAACTATAGAAAAAATTCAACACTGATTCATTGACAATGTTGAACTACCATCCATTTCCCTAACACACCTCAGAAATATCCAGTCATGCCATTTAATACTTTCTAGGTGGAGTCAAAGGCTGCTGTTGCCTTTGCAGTTTTATCATGTGTTTCTGACATGTACCTCCATCCAATGACTACCAGCCAAAAACAAGGCTAATGAATTCTCTGTGCAGTTTTTGACAGCACAGAATCTGAAGTTGGAGAATAGGAAGTATTGCAGAAGCTGGCCAAAAAACAGGTTTTCCCAGGAAGGGTTTGTTGCAGGCTGGATACTGAAATATCATAGCATCAGTATCTGGCAAAAATTTGAAGTTCCAGTCAAACCACCACAGGCTTATGGACCACTAATGTCTCCATGAGAAAAGAGAAAACTGCTACTAATTATGCTGATAATCTGTCTTACCTCGTCACAGAATCTCATCCACGAAAAGGAGTATGGATTCCCATTCCTAATTTGAAAAAGCCTCTCGTCTGTATCTAACTTTTAATAGATCTAGACAAGAAAAGACTGATTGTCCTCCTCCTCCTACTCTGACAAATACAGGCCTGTGTTTCTAGAGCAATAACAATGTTAATTAGCAAAGTCAAAGTGGTAAAAGAGTAGAATAAAGTGAAAATAGTTTGGGTTAAAGACGGAATGCAACACATAAGCTGAGCAGGACTGCAAAGATGTTACAGCGAGGAGAATCTCCGTGTCCACCACAGTCAGAACAGAATTTAAATACCATGCATACATCTCCTCCTAATTCAAATCCTCTTGAGTAAGCATCTACTTCTGCCAGTAGCCAGGGCTTTAGCATGCATCAAACCACTTGCCTGGAGTGCATAGGAAAAACTTCAGCCAGGAAACCAGACACAGTTTGATTCAGTAGCCAGAGGGGAGGATAAGGAAAACCAAACAGCCCACCCACAATTTATGCATCATTCCTCTGACAGAACAAAGTGAGGGACCTCTCCCTAAAATTCAAAACCTGTGACACTTCCTAACAAAATTAATAGCTAACTACAACACTTAACTTCAGTAAGTTCAGGCATCCAGGCGCCTTAAAAGATCAGACTCAGTCTCTATTATCTTGCAATAACAGCAACAATTCATTATAGCTACATATTCCTGGCTTACATGTATTAAGTCCTGCTCTGACAGACTACAACTGTATGAGGTACTGTGTAACCCCCCATATATTCTGTATATATTTGTAGTTCAAATACAGGCAGTTCAAATACAAATCAAGCTCACAGAAATGGCTCTGCTTAAGTGCATCCACTCCAACATGGATGGCACAAGCAGTGGTAACAGATGCTCCTCCATTAAATCTCTTAAGTGTCTGTATACCAATGCAAGAAGCATGGGGAATAAGCAGGGGGAATTGGAAATCTGTGTGCAGTTGGAGAGCTACGATCTCATTGCGATTGCAGAGACGTGGTGGGACAGCTCCCATAACTGGAATGTGGGCCTCGATGGCTATGTCCTTTTTAGGAAGGACAGGCCAACAAGGCGTGGAGGTGGAGTTGCTCTTTACGTGAGGGAGCAACTGGAATGTATTGAGATCTATCCAGGGGCGGATGAGGAGCAAGTAGAGATTTTGTGGGTAAGAATTAAGGGGCAGGCTAGCTTAGGGGATACTGTGGTGGGAGTCTATTACAGACCACCTGATCAGGAGGAGAAAGTTGAGTTAAGATTAGATACTTCAAGTCACTCAGAAACAGGAGCCTCTCTGACAGCCAGGGTAACATTTGAGATATTTGTCTTAACATGGGCTTATCCATATTTGTGTCACATTTAGCAGTTAGACTGTTATGGTCTTGCTTCATTTGTAAATGTATTTGTAGATTCCTAGAGGGCCTCTGTTTCAAGAGGTCCTGCAGTTTTTAGGGTGGAGTTGATGCCCTATGTAGCAGAGGAAATGCTCACAGATTTTCATAATGCACTACAAGCTTGTTCCGTGTTTTCTAAACAGAAAATCATTGAGACAAAGTGAATTATTGCATATCATGTCCAGGGTGACATAAATGGCTTAGCTTCTTGTTCTGATTAAATTACCACCAGATTTTCATCTAACATCTCCAGTGGCTTTTAGCTGTTTTCACATAGAGTCCTCATTCCTTCCCTTTACAACAAAGACTGTGCCTTGACAGTGGTCTTTTCCTCCTCCTCTCTCTCCTAATGCTCCCAGGACACGTGCATATCTGCTTGTCTGCTGTCTTACACTCTGCTCCTAGACTAAGGTTTGCTGGATAAAATTACGTGAGTGATTTGTTTTTCTTGGTTGAGTGATGGAACTGGAAACTGTCACCTACTGTTTTCCAATTAACCCAATATTAAATTACCTCTGAATTTTTTAAGAATAAAATAATTACCTAATTTTTCAGGTATTTTTAAGATATACAGGAACGGAAAGATATTTGCGAAACAGTGGTGCTGTCACATTTTAGACTAGGAAGCCAGAGATGAAACCCGGGAAAAATGGCACCTCAATTCAAATTATCTTTCAAACTAACTTGAGAAACTGTCCGGATCTTCTGTAAAACAGAATAACAATTCTGGTAAAAAGAATTATAAAAATATCTTCTCACCTAAAATGTGTTGAAGATGTTCTGTGTACCACTCTGTAATAACCATGATTATCTTTCTGGCAAATATATGTGTTATCAATGTTTAAACTACTGATTCACTTTCACCTGAAGACTTAAAGCTGACATTTAATTGAGTGGAGTGGAAAGAAATAAAGGAAAAATTTTATATAGGTAAGAATGCCCCTTTTAATAAATGACACCTCTCTCATGCAGTTACATTCTGTTCC
>JAVSBS010021152.1:0-10274 GCA_033124195.1 Coracias cyanogaster
GCATTTTTCCTTTAGGGTTCAAAGCAGCCTGTTTTGTCCAAGCAGTCCTGTAGATCAGGTGATACTCTGGCAAAAGAATAACAGTCAGTAGCCATATTCCTCAACAGAGCTTTTATTGCAAGAATAAAATGTTGTATTTCTAGTCTCTTCTACATTTACCAGCTATTTAGAAAAATGTTCTAACAGCTATCAGGGAAGCTTGCTTAAGCCTGGAAAGCCAACTTTCTTTTAAAGTAAACCTCGTGAATGAGTTACTGAGGAAAGAACAGATCAAAAGCAGAACAAAGGACAACTCTTTACTTGAAGCAGGCTTATGCTGAAAGAGGCAGCAAAGACAAGACTGATGCTGAGAGAAGCTGCATGTTTGTAACAAGGCTGGCAAAACTGGCCTCAGAGGTGTCATTGTTCACCTTCAACTGAGATCTCACGTGCTAGCCATTAAATCAGATTGAACTCTCCATGAAAAGCTGGCAGGTTTGCCTAAGGAAAAAAGTACGAGGAGGCCAAAGGAAATAGGAAATGAACAGTGGAATTGGGAATCCTGTCTAATAGTGCTGGGCTACAGAAGAGCTAGCCATCGTGCCCTCAAATGCAGTGATGGGAGAAGGGGGCTGAGAATAAATGAAAGGAGTTCTAGGAGAACTAGCTATATTTAATTAAGCTATTTTTACTCCATCTCCAGGAAATGTGACCATGGGCTTCCATTCACAGTTTGCATTCACAGCGTGCTAAAGCTCTCAGTAGAGCCAGGAGTAGATTTACTGAACACAGCGACAACACCAACCTTGTACCTTTGGCAAACTGCGGGGTGTGCAGCCTATGACCAAGGCACCGGATCTGCTCCAATGGGACAGATCCGAGCCCAGAATACGCCGAAATCAGCAGGGCGGGCTGAGGCCCCGGGCAGCCGACACGGCTCCTCAGCGGCCGCTGCCTCGGCATCTGCCGCCCCTCTCGGCACCACGGAGAGCTCCCGCCGCCCGCCCTGCGGCGGGCGGGAGCGCCCAGAGCCGCCCACGCCCTGCCCGCCCTCGGAGCTGCGGGGACCCCCCCTCCTGTACTGACAGCTGTCAATCACCACCTTGGTCTTCTCAAGTCGATCAACCCTCCTAAAAGGGAAAACAGAAAGTTTGCCACCAAACAAGTCATTTTACTTTCAAACCAGGGAAAAAACGTTTCACAGTCTACTGACTAAGGAATCTGTACACAGAAAAATTACATTTGACAGCACCAAAGAAAACAAATGGGAACAGCACAGCACAAGAAGTTATGTGCATGAAGAATGACAATATCTCCCAAATATATAAATAAATTATCATCTTGGCAATAAATACAAGCCAAAGCCCAAAGTAACTATTTTACTTCCAGGCAAGTTCATTCATGTATCTTATTAATAGTGAACCTGGTTCCTTTACAAACTCAGGAGCAGCAGAAGGAAAAGCATATAAGAAGATTACGTTAATACTATATTTAAGCACATGTAACGATAGTGAATGAAATACTGATTATTCACTCACTTAATTAAAAAAAAACCCCAAGCATTTACCAAGAATAGCTTTCAGGGGGATAAGAGAAGAGGAACTAGGCTGCACCAGAAAAAAAACAAGACACAGCTACAGTAGTACTCACTATCCCTCATTATCCACAGTCATCAGCACTTAGGTCTATGGAAATCAACTTTGATATAAAAGCATCAACAGGGATAAACTACCCAAAGGCTTTCAGACTAATGTGCCCTTTGCGCAGACGGGAAGCATTTCCAACTCGTTATCATCATCATGGAAAACAGCAAAGCCAGGCTTAATGCAACTTCCCAGATTTTTGCAAAGAGATTCAAAGACACAGGAAAAAAAAAAAAAATCAGACTTTGCAATCTTCATTAAATAGAGGGGAGGCTAGCAGGCTCAAGCCCCCACTGGTCTAAGCATGTAAGATAGGTTACACAGTGAAAGAGGATTTTCTGCACTTCCTTGAAAGCTCTTTAGTCTAGGAAGCTTTGCCCCTTTGCCTGTATTCTGTCAATAGCACAGCCACGCATGCTCCCAGAGCTCCATACTTTTGCTCAAGTCCTTTCTGTTCCACATTCTTAAGAACTGCTAATTCAGCCAAGGGTCCCAATTTAGCTTCTGATTAATCAAAAGCTGAACGCTCATTAGCGATTGAGGCACAGTCCAATCACAAACTTGCAGGCAGCAGACATGCCCCTAGAACTCATCTCTGCACTCGCCATCCCCCCCCCCCCCCGAAGGGAGCTGAGGCCCACACTCCCACCTCGTTCCTCCATATAAGCTGGAGCACAGAGGTGGAGACAAGTAGGTGACTGCCAAAAGTGTGTTCTGATGCTATTTGAAATGCTATCATACACACTCAACACATGACTGCCGGGATCACTGGTTCAAATTAAGCATTAATTTCCAGCTCTACTTTGTTATCAAAACACAGTATCACACAACATCAAACAGCAGAATAGCACTTGGTAAGCAGCAGGAGATAAAAAGCATCTGTAAAAATAAGACTACAAGAGAATGCCTGTATAATACACATTAAATCTCAGGAAAGCACATCTGCTTTCAGCACTTGAATGTTGACTACACTGGCTGTAAGAGTGCTTCTAACCAAGGGAGGGGCTGCAGCTCCAGAGAAGACATCAAAGCCAACACTGCTGAGAAAATGGAAGTGTCATGCCACATGGCTGTTCTAAAAAGCTTAAAGAGAAAAAAAAAAATGGGAACATGTTTTAACCTAGCTAAAAATGATGAGTCCAGTTTAATGTGAAATATGACCATAACTCATCAGTAGTCTGTGGCTCCACATCTTCAAAACAGCACCCAGACTTTGTGCAGACTCCATAAACAACAGGTCCAAGGGGCTGCAAAGTTGCAGGGAGTCAGTATCCAAAAGCGGACTTTCAGCCAGATTACAAGTTTCAGCTACCAAAACTACCAAAAATTAAGTGAGAAAACAGCATGGTTTCTCATACAGATTAAGCAGCTATCACAAATGTGATCTCTCCTTACATAAAATCTCTTCCTAATTTCTGTAGCTTAGAAAACACATAAAACATACATACTACAAAGTCCTTTCCAGGGTGTAAGCCTGACTAAAGGCTATCAGGATTTTTAAAAGTGAGTAAGCACCTGACAAAAGAGAGGTTATCTCCTCCTCCCAGTGTGAGCTGCTTATGTATGTCAAGACCACGTTTTAAAACCTGGACAGCAGAGAAGGGCTATAAATGTGGTTCCCCAATGGAGGCAGCTTTATTAGAAGTTTCTCACAAAGCACAGTTCAGCCATTGGCTTACGTTCATTCTTCTCATTTTTCAGAGACTTAAATAAATCAGTACTGATCCTCTACCTTTAGCCGTGAAAAATATGGCAAGTCTAAGGACAAGAAGAGGGTTGAAATGTATTATCTTAGTCTGGTTTTGATCAGTATACATTTTTGCCTTCCTATCCTCCTAATAGCATCCAGGGTGGACAACACCAAGGCTCCATCATCTTGAGTGCTACACTCTTCCCTCAGCAGCTGCTGTAAGTCTGCAGAGAGATTTTTCTTCAATACTCTCCCAAATCCTCAGTAATTTCTGCTGCACAAACTTCCTGATTTACAGTCTGTACCTTGGTGTTTTTATTATGCCTAGCTGGAGTCTTCTGCTAGGGCTATCCACATTTATCTTCCAGCTAATCTGCATGCATGTAGAAACTTTATTAATATAAACATAGGGCTGATCATGCTCATGAATTAAAGATCTTACTATGCTCTTACTGCAAGTCATATAAAGACTTTTTTCCTCTTATTAAGTACACAGTACGTGTGCGCGATATTTGAGGTGAAAAATAAAAGCTCATTTTGATTCAGAATGGTCTTTGTAAACAAAGTTTTATAAAATCTGCCTCTAAAGCAAGAAGTCAGAAATATTCTTTCCCCTCTAATAGTTTCCCAGCAGACTGTGCCCAAATATTAGAGTATAAAGAAACAAGGAAAAAGGCAGGGAAAGTTTCAACTTAAAAGACTCATTCGCTAGTAAAGATGAAGAGCTGAGTGAAAGAACCTAAATACAAATCAACCTCATTTTGGATGCACTGAATGCTTTCAGCAGAAGCCCTTCAGAATGGAAGAGGCAGGTCCTAATTACCTTTGCAAATCTCAAAACTTAAACTGATTAAACAGGAAAAAAATACTTCTAGTTGAGGCTGCCTCACAATCCCTGCGTAAAAACTTCATTTTCACATGCTACATCTGAAAACTGAAAGAAACTAATGTTTTCCACACTTGCTTCTCTTTTTGATCAAATTTTAAAGAGTTCATCTCTTCCCAGAGCCGACATGACAAAATTAATGGCAGAAAGGAGGAGACAGAGCCATTTGGAAATTAAGAGTGCTAGCATAGAGTTTGGAACAATGATAAATTGGCATCAGTGTAGTCTTCAAGTCCTCATCGGTATAGTATCTCAAGCCTCAAGACTACTATTACCAAAGGCCCACCATAAAGCTGTTTATGCAACTTAAAGTATTATTATATCAAAAGCTACAGACAGCAAGGTAATCAAAGAGTACACCCTGACAGGCTCATCACCAAATGAGGAAGATTTCTCCATTCCTTTAAATTCAAAATACAACGTATACCTCACACATACTGTCTGAATGAGAATACTCAGGATATGCAGCATCTTACCTGCAAGAGGCAAGATACAGGCCCAAGAGCTCTGTTCTGTTAGAATCTCTTTAAAAAATAAATCCTGTTTCAGCATACCTCACAAAGGAAAAGCCTCAGAAAACAAAATGGAAAAGAACACCAGTATACATATCTTGAATTTGTACTGGTGCAAACAGGAAGGCGATACTCTTCAGTCTCCCAAGCAGACCCTCTTTTTGCATCTCTGCCAGAAGCACTCTGCACAGAAAAATCCTGACCCAAGTAGTTATGTGGCACCTATAAAAGGACATTTTCCCAGACAATGCAAAAACCTTTACAGAGAAGTTTAAAATCTTCACGCACCTCCCTCCCGCTTCAGACCCAAGGGGTAGGGTGAAGGACAGTACCCAAGATCTTTTGTTTTCTTCTATCATCTATGACAATGCAAGATTGCTCATGAGATTACTCCTCACCACTTTCACAAAGGAAAACAAGGATTTTAAGGGAACAGTTTCTAACGGAACTACTTATGAAACTTGATTTCCTGTTTGTCTCCCCACCACAAAAATCTTCTGATGTCTAATAACATATTTGCACTCAGCCAACAGATTTTCTTGCAGTGGAGCACTAACCTGAGAATTTCATCCATGCAGATTACTGTCTTCACACAACTTCTCAGCACTTACCTGTGACCTATCTACCCTCTTGTTGAATTTGATGAACTGTTCAATGTGTTGACCAATTTCATTCAGGGGCACAGACACTATATGATGCTTATGCAATGGGGAACTGAACTCAGAAACACACAGTGATAGCAGGAGTTCCTGATAAAAACTTTTGTTCATGAGGTAAGCCTAACTTAAAAGCATGGACAGCATCCTCACTTTAAGAGATAGAACACAAAGAGACCTAACCCTGCAGCATTAGGAAAGAAATTTCTCCCCAAGGAAAACAAAAGCACCATTCCTCTTCAAGCATGCAAGTTAAAAAAAAAATTAAAACCAAACACACTCCTGCAAACATATAGAACCATAACACTGCTACTGACTACAAAGGAAAGAAGCTTCTGGCCTCTGAGTTCCCTGGCACTTCCACAGACTCTCAGTATCCCATGTAAAACCTCGGGAACAACCAACCTCCACCAACACACATAATTTCCAAAAGCAGCCTGATATTCCCAACCCCTCTAACTAGCAGATACCAACAGAGGACACTCCTGTAACCAGGTTATTCACTGGCTCTGTTGGCAGCAGGCCTGGCACGCATTCGAGGGGACAGCTCTGAGTCACAGCCCTCGGCAGCCAGCACTGACTCAGCCCCATGTTCCCCAACCGCGCAGGAGGCTCAAGGTACCCCTCATAGCTTCTGTGGCAGCGATGAATTCCCTTTGCACGGACAAATGCCATGGCTGACACAGAGGCAGAGAATGTAAAAAGATCCCAGCTCCCTTTGCAACCAGATATCCTAGAGAGGACAGCTGTCTGGAGCATCACCCCGAAACAAGCTCAGCTCCCAGCGTAGTATCAGTTAGGTGGCTTCTTCTTTTTTATTATTATTATTATTTTTTAAATGCACAGATGTGCTGCTTTGGTCAGCTACAGACCCTGATACTCACAGCTGGCTCCTGCCAACTCCCAGAGCTTGCTGATGGCCTCTTCAAGGATTCAAATTGCAAAACGAAATATTTCTCATGCCTACCATACAAGAAACATGCACTAAAAGGACTGAAAAAATGTACTCTGTTATTAAATGGTAGAAAAGAGAAAAAAAACAGCCACATTGTATGCAAACAGGAAAGAAATTTGCTTTAAAATGTCATTTTATTTGCTTACATAACCAATTCACCAAGCTTTTTTTTTTTTGGTCATGTAACATTTATACTATAAAGGTATTTCCCTTAAAACTGTACAACCAGGGTACATAAGTAACAGCTTCTACAGATAAATACAGTTCAAAACTACAGTTTTAATCTTTGGTACTTAAACTGAAATCCACAGTATGGCAGCCAGATGGCCTGAGTTTCAAAGGTGCCAAGCACTTACTGGTTTCAGAAGTTCAGAAACAGCAAGTGTTACGCATCTCTCTTCATCAGACCACGTCCTTTGACATTCAAGCAAAGATCCTCACCTAGCATGTCAGGGTCATACACCCACTGAACTGACTTCAACTGCAAAAGGCATCAGCCTGGCAAGCCATACTCCCTGCCAGCACCTGGAGACAACCTATTTCTGCCTTGCCTAAAACAGTCCTGCTGCAGAGAAGCACTAACACAGTCACTTAGCCCCTGCAGCCACAGAAACACTCCTCATCAGGGTCACACTTACCACTGCCATCCCCAAAACTTCCTCAAGCCTCAGATGACATCCCAAAATCACTGATGTCAAGCCGTGTAGAGGGCATGTTATATTTCTGTTCTGTCCCATGGCTCACTAATTATTCTAAACACCTTTGCTGCTCTGTAGGTTGGCCTGCTGGCACTCTCCAGAATAATACATGACATCACCCTCTAACAGGAAGCTCTTCTTTCCATGCAGGTTCTCCCTGACCAGGTGACTGCAAACAACCAAAAACACCAGAGTGGCATATGCTGAGTGCAGAGATGAGTTAGCTGGAGAGCAGCAGAGCCTGACCTCGTTGCAGTTCCAAATTGAGATGATGTCCTGTCTGAGCTAATCAGTCCAGCCATTTAGAAAGTTTTATTCACTGAAGTCAAAACACAGTTGGCTTTTAAAAGAGAAAAAAGTTCAATTTGCTTATAGTAAACAAGATAAAAGTACTCTGCAAGACCTACATGCTCACAGCAAGCAAGAGGCCTGCCACTGAAGGCTTATGGTACCGCGTTTTCATTCCCAAACCACATACAGCCCACAAAAGGGAGCTAAACTTTTACCAGAACAGATAAATCTGAATAAGCTGGGGTCAAATATAAAAATGGTCTGAGGTCCACAAGCATAGTGTGAGCAAAGATACGAGACACCTCCCACTTTAAACACTAAGCACAATGTCCTCTACGGTACCTTCTCAGGAAACAAGTATTGAAAAAGCAAATTCTCCTCCTGCTGAAAAAGCTGGGCTGAGGAGCGGGTGCTTTTGCACATAAGCCATGCCAGAGAGGCCTCAGCCAGCACGCTAGCTGCTGAAAAAAAACTTTAAGAAGCATGTGTGCATGAGGGGTTAGGGCCACAGCTCATCTGTTATGCTCTGATAAACCGTATAGCAAAACGTGGGAAAATTATTCACACAATCCTTTTTCTTAATTACTTAAAGCAAGAATTGCACATTCTTGCAGCTGTGCCTCAGGAAACTTGGGGAAGGTATCCCAGGAGGCCAGCCTTATGAAGCTGAGCACTGTGACAAAGATCGCGGGGTGAGCACACCAGTGCAAGCAGCGCGACCATGATCACGCCTGAGCTGCTCTCTCCTCGTCACGCAAAAACTGTGGACTTACCAGCACAGACAGCTGGCCAATGGACCTCTGCGCTGAATTAACTGAGGACAGCGCTGCAAAGCAAAAGTGATGCACAGTCTTGTCAAAGCCAGCTGCTGGCCACATTTCTGTGAACATAGCAGCATACAGATTTCATGGAAAAGACAGGACTGTTTGACCTTGGGCTGCCAGAGGAGTGGTGGGAAGATTTTCATCTTGCTGTGCCAGCTCCAAACAGCGAAGGTTACTGAGCTTTTCCTCTAGTCATTGCACAACTAGACACTGTAAGGGCCAAGAACCACATTATCCACCGCAGAAAAAAAGTTAGACAGAGAATTTGGCAAAATCCCCAAAAGCATCTATCTTGGACATCCTAAAAGTAACAACAGTCATTCAAGACATAACTGTTTATACTATAAGATTCATTACACAGGAGGTCTGCCTATTTTTAGAGGTAGATAACACTACAATTCAGTGCTAAACTGAAACAATTATTTTAAAGGGGTATTCCGTCACTAATTATTCTAAACATCTTCTGGGCTCTGTAGACTAGCCTGCTGCCACTCTCTGGCATAACAGCTCAGAGAACGATGCTAGGACTTCACTTGTGCAATGCTCCAATGGAGGTGACAGATAACTCATAAAGCAAGTGTTATGCATACAAGTCCATAACAGCCAGGGCAAGCTCGTCACCATTTGTGCATGGCAAAAAAAAAAAAAAAAAGACTGCAATCTTCTGTTTATGCTACAAAAACCAGGAAATTTTAATTCACCACTGAAAAAGATCCTCAAGAAATAAATGTGTTACCAACAGTGACGAAAGCCCTTGAGCAGCACAACCATGTCCAGAGCCCCAGGGCTCAAATCTGATATGGCACAACATACTAAAAATGAACCACAGTTTGCTGCTGCTTGGAAGAACCTACTGGAGATGGAAAGTAAAAGAGGTTAGGCTCCCACACACAGATGTATCTGCCAGAAGAACTAAATAAAAGCCTAGGCCAAGCGTGTTTCCAAGGACCAGTCTGGCTGTTGCTGGTTACACTGCCCATCAATCTATTTTTTGTTTTTATCAGACTAAGCCCAGAGTTCAGACCACTTTGTGGTCTCCTCTCAAGCAAAGCACCACTAGTGCTCCCTCACTCTGAGTTTTGGGAGATATGAGGTGAAGACGCAGACAGAAATCTGGGCCGGACCTCAGCCACAGGCCAGCCAGGCATCCTTCAGGACAATACAACATGCCTCAATTTCTGAAAACATGCGTGAACATTTTTTGAGAAAACCAGACTTTCTGCACAATAACAGATACTGCGATCACAGTTTTGTTCCAGCACTGCCTGAATTCAACCAAATCCAGGAGGAACCACAAAACTCAAACCCACCAGGAGCCAAAGCAACAGACGGCACACTAAAAAAAAGGGCTTCGAGGGTATTTTAACCAGCCAGGAGAGACAGACGCTGCGAGGCGAACCCGCATTTCACGCCCGAGCTCATCTCACAAGGACGTGCCCGCCTTCCCCGCTGCCGAGGGCGGACAGCGGGTGCGGGGAGGAAGTGGCCAGCCCCGGCTTCTCCGGAGGGGGCACGCCGGCGCCGGGCGGCAGCCGAGGGAAGGGGAGGGCGGCCAGGCCACCGCGACCGCTGCACTCACCTTACCCGCCAGCAGCGGGCTCCCGGGCAGCAGAGCACGGGCAGAGCAGGTACGCCGGTCCTCGTAGCTGCCGCGTCCCCAAGAGGCAAGAGAAGGTGCCGGGGTTGACGGCCGGCCCCACCGAATGGTTCCCCCGGGGCGGGTGACCGGGGCCAAACTTCCCGCCGCGCCACCACCCCCTCAAAATGGCTTCGCCGCCGCCGCGGCAGCCCCTGGCCGAGTAAGGCCGCCCAGGAATCCGCCTCCGCCTCGCCGCCGGGCACGACCAGGCCCTGCACCGCACCACCCCCCGCCCCGACGGCACCCCCGCCCCGCGGAGCTCAACAGGTGCGGGGCGGCCGAGCCCGCCGCCACCGGCACCTGCCGCCGCATCAGGACCTGGACAGGTCCCGCGAGGCGCTCCCGTTGCCGCACCCGAGCCTCACCTCCCGCGGGGCCGCGCCGCTGCCCGGGCCCCGCCAGCGCCGCCGCTCCGTCATCCGCAGCCCCGGCGCAGCCAAGCGACGGCTCCCGCTGCGCCGGCACAGCCAAGCGACGGCTCCCGCTGCGCCGGCGCCGCCG
>JAVSBS010021153.1:9775-28003 GCA_033124195.1 Coracias cyanogaster
TCTCTAAGCACGTGGAAGACAAGAAGGTTATCAGGAGTAGTCAGCATGGATTTACCAAGGGGAAATCATGCTTGACTAATCTGCTAACATTCTATGATATCATGACTGAATGGGTAGGTGCATAGAGACCAGTGGATGTAATCTACCCTGACCTTAGCAAGGTGTTTGACACAGTTTCCCATGACATCCTTGTGAGCAAGCTCAGGAAGTGTGAGGTAGAAGAACAGACGGTGAGATGGATTAAGAACTGGCTACACGACAGAGCCCAAAGAGTAGTGATCAATGGTGCCAAGTCCGGCTGGAGACCTGTAACTAGTGGAGTCCCCCAAGGATCAGTGCTGGGTACAGTCCTGTTCAGTATCTTCATCAATGACCTCGATGAAGGGACAGAGTGTTTTCTCAGCAAGTTTGCTGATGATACAAAACTGGGAGGTTTGGCTGATACATCTGAAGGCTGTGTGGCTGTTCAGCAGGATTTGGGCAGACTGGAGAGCTGGGCAAAGAGGAACCTCAAGAGGTTCAACAAGAATAAGTGCAGAGTCCTGCACCTGGGAAGGAGGACCAAAATGCACCAGTACAGACTGAGAGGCAATCTGCTAGAGAGCAGCTCCGTGGAGAAGGACCCTGGTGTCCTGGTGTACAACAAGTTCTCCATGGGACAGCAATGTGTCCTTGTGGCCAAGAAAGCCAATGGTATCCTGGGGTGCCTTAAGAAGAGTGTGTCCAGCAGATGGAGGGAGGTCCTCCTCCCCCTCTACTCTGCCCTAATAAGACCTTGTGGTGAACGGAGATTTATGTTTCACTGAGGCAGTGAACTCCTTTCCCAGTAATGCTTTGCGGCTCCCATGAACCTTTGCATATACCCTTGCCACCCCCCCCGAGGATCCCACGATTGTCGAAAAGACTGTATTCTTCTAGAAAACAAGATAAGAAGTCTATAAAAGGGGAGAGAAGCCACACCTCCCTCTCTCTCTCGGCATCGACACCAGAAGAGCAAGGACTACAGCTCCCTTTGTCCTCCCATTGCGTAGTTGACTGAAGGCCAGGATTGAACAGCAACTTTTCTATTGTCTGATATCTTCAGAATTTGAAAAGACTCTGACGATATCTCTCACAAGTGGATCCGCGAGTTCTCTGGTTCTATTTTCCCTTCCCTCCCCCCACACAGCCAGCAAACGGCTCGTACAAGGGGGGGTGTACAGGGGAGGTCTGGAGAGAGAGACGTTTGAGCTCTGGCTTTATTCCAATTGGAATCTCTTAATTACGGACGAGATAATGGACTTGGGCTGTCTTTGACCTTGGAATTTCTACTCCCAAATGAGCTTCTGTGGACTGTCTTAAAGACGCAGCAAGAGAAGAGGGGGGAGGCACAGAAGAAGAAGAAGACCTCCGCTTCAGTCACACACATATTCACATAGCGACAGGGGAGCTTCTTGCTTTTTTTAACAAGACCCTTATTTCTGCCATACGACCCCTTGGTATTCCTTTCCTGCTCTTGGGTAGAGGTTTTGTGGTTTGTGGATTGTTAAAGGATTTTTTGGATTATTAGGCTTGATAAAACACATTCTTTACTGACTATGATACAGGATTGTGATATCTAGGGTTAAGATACCGGATATATGCATGTATATAAGGGTGCTTCATAGAATAGATGCCTTGGATAAATAAATATAAATATTTTTCTTAAGGGGTGGTTCCTGTAACTGATTGGTACGTTGGAGGGAGGTGCCACGTCTCAGATTCCATTTGGGGGAGTGGTCTGGGACCCCAGTGGGTGGACTGCATCCCTTGGTGGGCGGACCCGAGACATCTAGGGGGGGATCACGACACCACCAGTTCAAGAATCTCTCTCTTATGAGGAACCCTTCTAAGAACTATTTAGTTTTTCCCAGTCAGTTCATATTAAATCCATCCATGTTTTGTGAAGATCTCATTTTATTTTTGAGAATTGAATAGAAATTCATTCCATTTTTACCCTTTGTTGATGATAGACTATATATATGTTTCATTAAGTTTGAATACAGCATTTAGAAGTCACTCAACCATTTATATCTCAGAAAACTTTTGAGCAGAAACTTTGCAGTTGGAAAGGATATTATCTGTTTATCTGCTATCTTCCTGCATAGGGCTAATCACTAATGAGTTTTTCTCTATCTGGCCCTATAACTCACAGAAGTTAAGACTGTTGGGAGTACTCAGAGTACCTAAAAGTCTCTAGGAGCAGGGGGAGACACCGTGACCTTTTGCTGGGATCCAAGGCCATATCTGCAACCTCTAGAGAACCCAGGGAACAGAGGAGAGCCCAGGAGACTCCATGAACCTCCCTAGGACTACGCACAGCACACTGACCCATCCTACCTCTCTCAGAGACAATAGCATCTCTCCCACTAAACAAAGAAGTCATGTTATTTGTAAAATGGCATAAATTGTGATTAAAGTATTTTGGTGGCCAAATGCCTTTAGCTTTCAAACTGTCATTAGGTCTTAATCTGTGACAATATGCCTGGCTTTTGCTTTCATGAAGCAATATGCTTTCCAATAAAACATCTGCTTTTTCAGTTAGAAATGTGAAAGTTTGCATAATTCAACCACTTGCTTAATAATTTAATGAAATCACTTCATATGATGTTAAAAAAAGTCTGGCAAACTGTCCCACTAAATACTTCACTAATGAAAATCTGTAAGTCTTTCATTTCAAAGATGTATTCACATTCAGACACAAATCAAGGCCTGGACTACAATGAAGAGAGCAAATAATGTTCCAGACTGTAGGGTATAAACAACTCCTTCATTTGACTTAGTGAAGAATTTTTTTAATTCTGTTGGGTAAATCATTAAGTTTTTGTATATTTGTCTCAGGAACACATCAAGTCTTTTATACTATTTCTTTCACTGCATTTGTGCATGTGTTAATGAGACCTATCACTGATGACCCAGCAGAGTGGCTGTGGATCATATCTAGTAATCTGAAATGTGTTTGAGCCAGATATAGAGAAGGTTTAAACGAGCATAGCTCTGGAAGCCAGATGACAATGACTGTGCATTTATATAGGATCTGCTTTCTGTTATCTGATGGCTGCATGTTCATTGATAGCTACAGAATCTGTTTCAAATGAGTACACATTTCACGTAAACATATCATTACTGTGGATGAAAGTGATAGTTAATAAAATGGCTTTGTCAAAAAGGGCATCTTCCAAACACATGACCCCTATTGGATAATAATTAATAATAACTACACAAACAAAACCAAAACTCTATCGTACATCAGGATTATGCATTTCCAAGGATGTGTGTCTGAGGAAATAGGGGCCTTTTAGTTCTGATATCTGGTTTCTTCTGTGAATATTATTTTCCTCTCTTTCATTTTTGTATGTAGAAAGAATCAAGACAAAAATGATTCTTTTTTTTTCAAGTTCCTTACTTTTCAGTCATTTCCAGACCCTTACAGCTAGTTCTCTGGTTTTAGTTAACAAGTAAATATAACTAATGACAGAGTTGTTGTTCTTCCTTTAATGTTTTTAAGATGAGGGATAGGCAAAAAGGTCTCATTTTATACATTCATACTTGAAGTAGAAATAGACCAAACAAAATTTTGTCCTTAAACAAAAGTTTCATGAAACTTTAAATATGGGATCTTACAAATACAGGTGAAAAAAGAATGGGTTCATAAATATTTAAGAAGAGCAGAGGTCAAGAAAGTGTTCAGAAGGAGATTGTGTGATTTTGGTATCTTTTATATTCTGCAATAAACAAATACAGTTAGTATTTTTTTCTTCATGTTAAGTGGAGGAGACATTTAGTCAAACAGAAACAGTCATAACAGTCAAATCTATGCAATGGAAAATATTAAAACTTGGTTTTGACTAGTAAAGCCTTTGTAACAAAATACAGTAATACCTCTTGTGTTTATCTTAGGCTGCTCTTTAAAAATGATATATATCTGTGTTTGGAGTGTGTTAAAATTGTAAAATTCAAGTGAAAGTAACCCGTAGAGTTGATGTGAAAGGTCAAGGAGAAAGCAAGGAAAAATTATGAAATTAATATATATATATTTATCTACCAGTGAATGAGAAAGAAGAAAAAATGTCTAAAGCCATGAGTTTAGGAATGTGCCTTTTAAAGCGAACAGAGTTTAAAATATGATTTGGTTATGGACTGGATTCTATAATGGCACATTCATCACACAACTGAACTGATTATTCACACACAATTAGATTTAGTTAGGATAAAGACTCTTATGGACACTTTAATCATTTGCTTCATGAATTGAAAAGGGGCATGCATTTGATTTACTGTCATCTGAGTGGGTGATAAAGATCAGCTAGTTGATAAATGTTGCAAATGAATTTGCTGATCGAAGCTATCCTTTCATTTGTTTTGCACAATAATTAAAGATTAATTAAATCAGACATGCCTTTAATGAAAGACTCTTACCTGCAGTTCCTTTTATCCAACTAGAAAATACAAAACAGACCAAGATGAAAATTATTCAAAGAATAAGGGCTTAGATAAACAGAAATATTTGTATTGTTCTGCAACTACCAATGCAAGCAATGTCTAACATTTACACTGCCTATTTAGAATTATAATAACTTTTGGACGTGACATTGGTAACATTCAAAAATGAGCATTCAATCAATGTAAAACTTGTAACACTATTTTTTCAGTTGTTTTATTTTTTAAGAAGAAAGGAATTATATTTTCGATATAGGTAAGCATAGACTTTAAACTGAACATCTAAATCTACTAATGGTGCAGAACAGGAACCTAATTAGCAAATACAAAGTAGTTGGTTGTTAAAGGCAATCTTTTGAAATGCCATATTTTTTTCTTGTTCAAGTTCTTCATGGTGGTCAGGCAGTCATGTTTGTTTGTCATGATCAACACCTTGAATTAATCCTCAAAAAAAATTACACTTTAACAATGATTAACTAGGTTTTCTCAAATACATTACTACCTACTTAGGAATTTGCTCGAAAAAAGGGTAGGCATACCAAGAATATTACTAGTTTAAAAACAATTATTTCAGGGACTTTTCAGGAAGATACAGGAAAAGATCAACTTGAAGTTCAGTAATGTGAAATGTAAAAGAGACATGAGGTAAAAAATGGAAAAGAGTATTGTTATCTACAATGTGGTTTAGACACCTATTTTCAGTTGGGGTGAATTGCCTCTGTAGATGATGAATAGTATGTGAGAAAACATAGTTAATTTGAAGCCTAACCTTGTAATATTACTTCAGTCCTAGTAGTTTTTCTGAAAACAGAAAATGATGAAAAAGAGGTAATATTTCTTTATAAAATAATACAGATAGAAGGTAAACTTATGTAGAACTGGAATGTACTCTCGTATGAAGATGGAAGGAAGTATGTAAAATTTCTTTCTTATTCTATGCCGTATTTAATTTTTAAAAGCATCTGGTGATTGACAAGTCACCTAGCTAAAACTCCTAGCTGCTAGTAACTATAGATTTTATTCATTAATTATATCCTTCTCTTTAAGCAATAAGAAAGCTACTGAATTAAATAGTTAGATAACAAGCAATACAAGCTATAAAACTGTTCTGATTGATTTTAATAATTAGAACACTAATCTCATGATAATTCTGTTTATTCATTAATTATGATAATCATGAGTATCCACAATAGTTTTTAATTACATCTGAATTAAAAGTGATCAGATGTTTTCCCAGGGTACCTCTCTAGTTTTATATTCCTTGGGCCATTTTATGTTTCCACAAGCCACCAGAGTATTGCCAGAGTTAAAGAGTTACATCTTCTAAACATAAGAAGTACAAATGGACAGAGTTGTCTTTGCAAAGATGTTAAGATATAGAGTACACTGGTCAGAGAAACTGTCAAATTTTAAAATCATATCTGTCATTCTCCCATATCAGTCTTACATAGGTCAGAGTTTGGACCAGAGCTGCACTTTATGCTACAGATACGCTGTGTGGAGCAATGCAAGTTGCTGGTAGCTTTTCTTAATCTTCTGCATCCTGAAGACTTTAGTCATACTATGGTTGTGTGCCATGCTGCTATACTTACCTATATAAAGGCAGCCACATCTGAGCCTTTATGTGATGTTTTTGGCTGAAAATGTAACTTTTAATATAAAGACAAGAGTAAGAAAGAAAGTGTAAAAGCTATTAGGAAAAGCATTTCTGACCATTGCTAACACATCATCTCTCTGCAATATTAACAATAATTGTAATTACACACACCAAATTTTGTCTAACATTATACATCAGGACATTTATTTGTAGCCATACATCAGAATACTTTCAGAAATGCCAGTCAAACTGTGATAATGATAAATTTCACAAGATGAGAATCTACCTTAAGACCAAATCAGGACTGGAACTCAGTAGGTTTTCATCTCCATACCTTTCAGCTTGTTTTTTCAGACTTGCAATTTCTGACAGCCTGAAGAAATAAGCCTTCTCACATATTACTAAGAAACACTGATCTTGAAACTTAAGCTGAAAAAAAAAAGAAAATTTATGGAGTGACACAACTGCCCCCCTGCCCAACAGAAAAGACTTTGTGTCAGTGGAAAATATACCTCATGACTCCCATATTCTGTCAGCTGATTTTGTATTGTTCCAATATTAGAATACTCTTGGTACTGAAGTTCATGTATGAAGCATTTGCCTTTGATGTCTCTCATGCCTCTGAGAAATTGATTGACTCATTTGGTGAAAGAAATTCTTCCATATGCTTACTAACTCTTTGGATATAAACCATTGGATTTGAGGATGCTTTTTCCTCTTCCATGTGCCTGCTTTTCTCTAACTTGACTGCTTAAAACTTCCAAAGTGAAACGTACCACAGACTAGAGCAGGTAGAACTTGAAAATTGCAAAGTTGCTTCAAATAGTTTCAAAACTCATAACTTATTTGAATTAAGAACTCATTCTGATTTTAGTATTTATAAAGATATAAAATCTCAATACTGGAAATCAAAGTAACACTTAGAGAAATTCAAAGTTAACAAACCATGAAAGAAAAAACATTGATATGAGATTAAAGTTCTTTTGTAAATTTTGTTCTGAGTGATTTGTTTAAAAGCTTTGTGAATATCCTTCACTTTTTAATCAAAGTTGGGATCTGAGAAAAGAAGGATGCAATTTCTCATAAATTCTGTCACTTTTACTGACACCTCAAGAGATTATAGCTGTTTACCTGCTTTCAACAACTGTCACATATCTGTGTCATAGTAAAATAATAAATCAAAGACATCAGAAGTATCTGAAAGAGCTTTTTGCAATGTAAAATGTTTTAGTTTTCCAAATATAATGTTCTTTGTGCTTGTACTTCACCATATTTTTTTTAGATTTGGCAAATCAATTCTAGCTATACTTATAAGCCTGCTGATTCTCCTAAAACTGTGAACAATAATGCCTGTGTTACTTGCCGTGGCAGTAAGACTTAACTGCCCTAGCTTTACTCTCTGATTATGTTTTAGTCTGATGTGGACTTCCTAAAAGTTATGTTAGCTGCCTATGAGAAAACAAGACATTGCAGTCACAGTGCCCAAATGGAATTAGTTCAAAGCATCTAATTTATTCATCTTAACCAATCAATATTTAATATACAGAAGATTTTTTTTCCTCCTCACAAGTATCTCATTCTATGAATTTTGTATTTACAGTGTTTCTCTAATTTGAGTTAGAAAAGCCTGAAGACACATCTTGTTTATAAAAATTTAGCTTATTAGAACATCTTTCACAGTACTCAAGTTGTCATTTATAGAACGGCTTAACAGAAAGATGACCTTTTAAGTATTCTTCTTCTTAACAGGTTTCTATTACTTGATGAACTGAAGTCAAAAGAGGAAAAAAATGAACTGTTTTAAAATTATATTTAGGAAGGCAGCAATTTGAATTTGTCAAAATATGACATTTAATTATTTGCACATGTGAACTTGTTACATGAACCAATTATTGTTTCATGATCCTTCTAGTCTCTTTCAGACTTTCACCAGGAGAAAAAAATACTTCAGAACACTGAAAAGCTTTAACCTGAACAGATGCCCAGAGGCTAGTGGTTATACTCAGAGGACAGAAACAAAGATATTTTGTAAGTGAAGAAAGCACAAGGACAGAAAGACCAAAACTCCTATTGTAATAATGTGACTCTCTTTCATAATATTGTGGTTACTTTGTGGTTTAACATCAAAGTTCAATGTCAAAATTTAACATATGGTTATTACAAATCTATGCAGCATATTGAAGGAAGAAGAATAGATCGGTATAACATTTCAGTGATTATACTGACACAAGAGGGTCTGTAAAAATGACTTTTACTGTTCCTAGTGAAAGTTCTTGATCTCTGCTCTGACCTGAAAGTAGAGGTCTCAGGGCTGGCCTGGGCTCAGCTTGGCCAGAGCTGGGCTGAGCTGGTTTCAGCATCTACCCCGGGGCCAAGCAACTGTTGCCTCCCCTGTCTGAGCTTGAGTTCTGACAGTATCTCCATGGGAAGGATCTGGCAAACCCAGGGTGCTATTGCCCAAAAAATGAGATCCCCTAGTAGGGAAACTGAGCCTAGTGAGGCTGTGGAGGCACACTGACCCCTCAGCTGGGAGCAACCAGAAGGCAGTTCAGGATGACACATTAAAATAAACCCAAGCTGTTTCCAGGACCGGGTGGCTTCAAATGCCACTGTTCCTGGCAAAGAACTCAGGATGGTTGTGATTCGTCGTAAAATCCTCCTCTGTTCTTCTTGAGTAGGCTGGCACCGATACCTTCAAACCTCAAGGTAGGTTTGAAGCGCAGCACCAGTTGAACAGGTATACAGTTTTTTACAACTGTACTAGGTTCTTCTGCATGAAATAATTTGAACTGTTACACTCTTAAAACACTAGTTGGACTAACACTAAATGTTTACCTCTATCTATATTTGTGATTCCCTTTTCTCAGAACAACTTATTGAGTGTAGCATTGCTCATGGTGCTTTATGAATACCTGGCAGAAGCTCTGTCTTTGTAGGGCAAAAGACTTCTTATGACATAATAGGAATCACATGAAACATTCAATAGCTAAAGATATTTTGGCATTCTAAAGATGAAACTTTCCCAGCAGGGTTTCAGCATCAAAAATAAAATAGTACTAGTTTATTGGTAAACCCAGGCCCTCGTTAGGAAATATCAAGGAAAGCTACTCAAACCAATAGAGAAAAATAAACAAAGAAATAAACAAACTCAACCTGCCTGTTTTCATATTTTGGAAAAAGGTCCCATCTGCAGTGTAAAGTCTTTTCCATCCATGGTTCTAATTGGATTTCTTGTCTTTGACTTAGGTTAATCAAGCAATATGACCATAATAGTTATGTCATACAGGCTGATTTACTGCCATGAGTATTTTTAACACTTTGTTATACATATAAAGTAAGAAAATGTCAGTTTTGTCAATGAATATTGATTTTTTTTTCCTGAAAAAATACAAAAATTCTAAACCCCCTAAATTTTAGTATAATAATTATGATAGACACAGTAACACAATTGAAATTGATACAGCTTTGCTGATTCATGATCCTTTGACATCAAAATTTGCTCAAATTTTCAATTAAAAATGATTAAATTAATTAAAGTCATTTTCTATTGACTACTTTGTCCTACATTTTTGTCTGTTGAGGACTATATTCATGGTGAAATTTATCCCATTCAAACCACTGATTTATTAACTTCACTTTTATACAAGTTAGTATCATCAAGCACATTTACTTATTTAGATATTTTAGGAGCAGTTGGAAAATAATTGTTGTTGCTCCTCCATAATAGTGAACTGGGACCATTAGCTATTCTTCAGAAATTAATAGATGGCAGTCATTATTCACATAAAATGTGAATACAAAAATGTAAAGAAAGAGAAAAAGACAACTAATTTTGGCTTTAGGAGGCATTGGATCAAGTCCATGGAAAAAATTTTCTGTAGTTACTAGGAGGGAAGTATTCTTCTTCCTATTATGTTACAATAAAAATTAATCCAAAATAAACCAGAAAACCATTAATGGGAACAACAGTAGAGGACCAGACATAAGGAAAATAAAAATATATAATGCACAAAAGGAAATAATATACATTATTCAGAAGTAAAGTAAAACATTTATAAAAAACATCTTTGAAATATGGGCATCAAAACTTATTAATAAAAACCAAGTGTTTGATAATAAATAATAATATAATTAAGACTGTAATTAGTCCCATATTTTGGTAAGGTTTTTTTTTAATAGATAAAAAGTTATTTGTTCTGCACAGGACATATTATTTCCAATATACATTTTCAGCTGTACTGAAGAATTATGAAAAATTTTCCTGTTTTTTCTTACCGTTTTTAAATGATTATTAGCATTTTAAGTTTATTTTCATTTTTAAAATTAAAGTTACCACCCTAAAGTAGTGAAAAACTAATTACATTTGCCCAATCGAGCTGTATTTTCATTAGGAAGAGAAATTAAATAGATATCAATGAAATAAGAAAAATAGAAGTTGTTTTACTTCAGAGCATAGGGATCAAATAGAGAACAATATCTATTCAAGGACTCAAAGCTTTGACTTAGCCATACTAGGTTTTTTCCTTTTTCCTGAACTACTCTACTACTCTAGTGAAGTTACACTGAAAAATATGTCCTTAATACCCCAAAGCAGAAACTTATTTTTTGAAGTAGACAGACAACCAGGTGCTTAATGTCTTCAAACTTTTTGCACTGTTAACAGAACTGTACTTTGTACTGGTTCAACACTTTATTTAGCTCTACATCATAGATAATGATTAGAAAAATTATGAAAATTTAGATATAAAAAATGCTCATAAAATATTAATTCCACATTTCTTCCTTAACTAAGCTCAAATCTCTATTATCTTTTATATGAACCTGGCAGATATATATTAGGGAAAAAAAAAAAAAGATAGATTCAAAGTTAGAGAAGGCTGAGGAGGATATTCTGCAAAAATAAAAAGGATATTGTGCAAAATTTTGTATATTGGTAAAGGAATGTATCACCAATTTCTGATCAATGCTTTATGTCCCTGCTGTAAACATGTTGTGGAAGAATAGCTCTTGTGAGAACATCACAATGTAGCCAGCATGTTTCTAAAAGGATAGAGAAAAGTACTGCCACCTTAACACTATAGGCTACCTTGAGAACAGGTTACAAGGCAAGCACTATGAATGGTGTGAACCAATAGAAGGAAAAATTGACAAGGAACAAGAGACTTTGCCCTTGCATCATAAGCCTCCATTTCTTGTGTCTTGAGCACATACTAATTTATCCAACAGTACCTATTTATGAGCATCAATTTCACCATCTGTAGAAATAAAAAATTCAGCCTCACTTTTGGAGGTATAAAAAACACAGAATGCTAGTTCATAGCATAAGGAACTGCAGTGTGTGCTGGCCCATAGCAGAAAGATGGAACTAACTTTTGAAAATATCAGTATTGTGCTAGTATATCTTGCAGCTATTCTGAATCTGAAGTCTCCTTTTTCACCCTTTTTTCTCCACCATTCCATTGAGGTGATTGAGCAGCTCAATGGGTGTCTGGCAGCCAAGGGTAACAGACTACAAAGGGTCAAAATATGACTCCAGTGATGTCTCTTTATCCATCATGAAGAAGCAGAATTCTGCAGGGAACTAACATGAAGTCAAAACACAAATCTAGGAAGGATAAATACTCTTCAGATCAGGAACTGATATCGCCTTTACTATATTAAATCCCATATTTTCCAAGAAAGGTTTAGTAATGTGAGATATCAAAATGGCTTCATTGTGGCGTAGTTTTTTTTTTAATAATATGCAGGATCTGATTTTCTGAAATGCTTGGTATAACTGTATTCATACAATGGAAGGAACACCTTTTAGCACATCTCTAAATCTACATTTTAAATGACAATCACTGCAAAAAGTAAAACCTAGGCACTCTTCATCCTGATTGGGTGGTCTATTACAGGTTCCCACAATGATATCTGCTTTGTTGGCCTTCCCTATGATTCTTACCCATAAACACTCAACCCTATCATCACCATCATTAAGATCTAGACAATCAAAGCACCCTCTCACATACAGGGCTACTCCACTACTTCTCCTTCCTTGCTTATCCCTTCTTAAGATTTTATAGCCATTCAAAGCAGCACTCCAGTTGTATAAGTCATCCCACCATGTTTCCTTGATGGCAACTATATCATAGTTTTCCTGCTGCACAATGGCTTCCAGCTCCTCTTGTTTGTTGCCCATGCTGTGTGCACCAGTGTAGATGCACTTAAGTTGGACTATTGATCCTGCCAACTTTTTCTTGGGGAGAGAAGCCCTAAGTCCTACGTCAACATTCTCAGACACTTATTTGGTTTCTAACTTTTCAATAACACTTTTGTCTTTGCTGTTTTATGGATCTCCATCCACTTCCTTGACTGAGATGGTAGAACAAAGGACCTTGCTAGCACAGTGTCCCACAGACATTGGCATGCTGCCTGCAAGCATATCTCCAGCAAGCCTGGCTTTATTCCTTTCCCCCTTCAAATCTAGTTTAAAGCTCTTTTGATGAGCCCTCTTAGCTCCTGTTCAAAAATCCTTTTCCCCTTTTGAGACAGGTATAACTTTTCTGTCACCAACATGCCTAGTGTCGTGTAAATGGACCCATGATTAAAAAAAAAAAGTCTTGCCACTGACACCAGGCTTAGAGCCAGTTATGGATCTGCTGGCTTTTCCTGTTTCTTCCCTCATCACTCCCTGCAACTGGAAGGATAGAGGATAGATGCTGAAGATAAGGCTGTGGGCAGAACCTCAGTGATTCCACCTTTCACGTGGGTAGCCTGTTCCAGTGCTTTACAACCCTTTTGGGGAAGAAATTTTTCCTAATATCCAACCTGAACTTCCCCTGGTACAACTTGAGGCCATTTCCTCTTGTCCTATTGCTTGCTACATGGGAGAACAGACCGACCCCCACCTTGCTACAACCTCCCTTCGGGTAGTTAGAAATAAGGTCTCCTGTTAAATAAACTCCTGTTTCCTCAGCTCCTTTTCATAAGATTTGTGCTCTAGACCCTTCACCAGCATCATTGCCCTTCTTTGGACACTCTCCAGCAGCTGAATACCCTTCTTGCAGTGAGGGGCCCAAAACTGAAGACACTATTCAAGGTGCGAACTAACCAGTGCAATGTACAGGGAGACACTCACTTCCCTAGTCCTGCTGACCACATTATTTCTGATAGAAGCCAGGATGCTGTTGGCTTTCTTGGCCACCTGGGCACACTGCTGGCTCATATTCAGCCATCTCTTGACCAATACACCTAGCTGTTTTTCTGCCAGGCAGCTTTCCAGCTACTCTCTCCCAATCCTGTAGAGTTATATGGGGGTAGTTGTGACCCTAGTGCAGGACCTGGCACTTGGCCTTGTTGAACCTCATCCCATTGGCCTTGGCCTATTCATCCAGCCTGTCCAGATCTCTCTGCAGAGCCTTCCTAACTTCAAGCAGAAAAACACATCCACCTAACTTGGTGTCTTCTGCAAGCTCACTGAGGGTGCCCTCAATCCCCTCATCCAGATAATTGATAAAGATATTAAGGAGAACTGGCTCCAGTACTGAGCCCTGGGGAACACCACTTGTGGCTGGCCACCAACTGGATCATTCACCACCACTCTATGGGCCTTAAAATGCATGTAGATCTGGTGATTAGAGATATGGTTTAGTCATGACCTGGAAGTGCTGTTTTAACTGTTGGACTTAATGATCTTGAAGGTCTCTTCCAACCAGAACAATTCTATGAATCTGTGAAAATATACAGATGTCTATGAATCAGAATAGATAATAATAATCTGATAATAGAGCCATGTTTGCATTACTTCTTTTGACTTAGGATAATTAACCAAGTTTAACCAAACAAATAATACATTAAAGGCAGCATTTCACTCAAAAGGGCAACAAAAATGAGATTCCTTACTCTTTTGATACCTATAATATGAAGGAAATGCACATTGAACTTCAGACATATGATTGATTCTATTGATTTCAGTAGGATTCCTTATATCTTTTAAAGTTAAACATACTTTGCTCTTCCTCCTTGATCAAGTTTATAAAACTATAAATAGCCTATAAGAATGTTGTATTTACTGTCTCTGGACAAACAGTTTGCATGCATCTCTCCGTTCATCCACATACCTCTGGACATTCTATATCTTCCACTGAAACTGTCTACATACATTGCTCCTAAAGTTCTATGCTATGAACTGATTATATTAAAAAGTCCCTAACACCGTACCACCTCTCCTCATCATCTGTCTGTCTTTTATTTTTTTTCTCCCTACTAGGATCCCTTCATTCTAAAAGAAAGCTAAATAAAATGTGTTTGAAAGCACATGCTTCAGAAGAGCAGCAGAAGACATTGAGGTGTAGAATAAGTCTGACCAAGGTGTAATGACAACTTTTAAGTCTCTGCAGACTTCTTTTTTATTTTCTGACCTATGCTGCATCTTTATATGTACATTTGAAATCCTACCACTTCCTATAGGGCTATTGTGAAAGATTAAAGTAATCTTAACACTGACTCTATAATTTTATTTTTAATTCTTGAGCCTAGAATAAAAGTATCTGAAGGATGAACACCTTTTCTAACACTATCATTTATCAAATCTCAAATATAAAATTGCTTAGGTGCCCACTGTGAAGCAGAGCAATTTTTAAAAATAGGGTAGGTATCAGAGAAATTAAGTGTTTGATATGCAATGTCAGTTTTTAAAAAGGTCACAGGTCTGATCTCTGTACATGTTACATTCAAAATCTTGTCAGGAGCAAAAAGAAATTTACCATATATATGGAGCCTAGGAATTTATTGGCAGTTCAGTTAATGTTTTAACATTCTAGTAATACAAATTATGTCATCAATACAGATAAAAGTCTCGTTAATAACAGAATTATTATGCAATATACCTATTATGCAATCCCTTTGCCCCTTCCTAGCATCTAACCTCTTTTCCATAATACTGTACTCATGCATCAAATGTCTCCAGGCATCCGGAAGTTGATAGGCTCAGCTCCTGGCAGGAAGACCACAGAAATATAGAAGACATGCCACCACCATCCTGAGGTGTTTGACAGGATAAGTATGAAGTTTGGTGGCATGCGAGGGAAGGCTTCCTCCTCCATTCTGGGCTTTGCTTGAATTTATTTTATAAATCTCTTTACCCCAGGCAGCTGCCCGCTAGCTAATCCCACCTGAGTGTGAGCATATTCCCAGAGCCACACCAGGCTCAGCCTCCCAAAGTCTGTTTGTTTGGCAGCGACTCCTTGGGTTTGCCACACCCTTCCTGAGGAGGCACGGGCAGACCTCAAGTCCCGGCAGAGAAGGCAACAGGCACTTGGCCATGAGGCAGGCACCAAAACCAGCTCAGCCCAGCTCCGGCCAAGGACCTGTTGTCAGGTTAGTGCAGAGCCTGTGACCCATTACTAGTAAAGGCAAAAATCATAGTTAATGGTCTCCATTCTAAGCAATTGGCAGAACAAATACAAAAAGCAATCAGCAGTTACGGATATTACTTTGCATAGGGATAGAGACAATATGACTTTCTGGAGAGAAATCACATGTCACAAATTTTCCAGTGTTCTTTGAAAGACCTATATATGCAGATATGCATTCAAATTTAGAAAAGCTTTGTAAAAGTCCTATTGTGGGGTCCTAAGCTGTAACTGAATATGAGAAAATATTTTCTTGGATTAATAATTGGTTTAAGACAGCAAAGAAGAGATGGCAAAAAGATGAATTTTCATTATAAATATAGACTATCAATAAGGATCCCAAATATGACACCAGCACAGTACATTCATACATGTCCTGGAAATTGATTTAAAAAGTAACGCAACAATGCTTTCTGATGCTACAAAAGTATTCAAAGTGGAATAAAAAAGGTGAGTAGTTTAAAAGATTGAAAAACTTTATCAGGGTCTCATGATACTGAGTAATCAGATTATAAAATTACATGTAAAATATATTGTTTAATAGAAATCTATATACAAATGTAACTGGTGCACAAAATACACAATAATAGAGTTTAAATACGTGTAACTACTTTTTCTGGGAGAATTCTTGGATTATTTTTTAAACATTGTCTTTTTGTTCAGATGAGGTCAAAAAGACAATGTTTATAATTTTAGGAAAGACATTTGAAATAAATAAAAGACATAACACTGCATAAATCCATGATAAGTGCATGTCTTAAATATTGTGAGGACCACAGAGAGAAATTATTAAAAATAGATTGAAGACTGAAAAAAAGGAGGGCTTCTTCAGACAATGCGGAAGCAGAGAATATTTCTGAAGGATGGATAAAGAAGGCAAAAATAAATAGATTTCAAATGTCATGGAGGATAGTGACTTGCAAGTGCAGTAGTTTGGATGTAACTCCAGTTTTGGAAGCCTTTGAGTCTCTAGTGGCTTAAAAACAGTGGATATTAATGAAGCCAGCTTCCTTTCGGGATGTCTATTTTCTTTTGGTCTTTTTCTAAGCATCTGTTACTGACAGAAAGAGGATACAGAACCACACACATCTTTTTTTGATAGGTACAAAATCTTACCATTTTTAAAGATATTATAGCATATTTAATGTGCTAAGGTTAAAAACAAATAAAGTTTTTTTCTATTTTTCTATTTATCCTGGGTGCTTTTTATCCACAGAAATCTATAATTCAGCATGTCACCAATATCTCCGTAATTATCTGACAGTGTGATCTGCAATTTTTATACGGTGTATTTTGAATGAAAACATGGAAGGTATACAGAAAGCTAACATTTATGGAAAACTTAATATTATAACTCAGAAACTTTAATATGTTCCTAAGTGAAAAGAAAAATGACCACTGTAAAACAGTATCCAGCAGTATTCTCTTGTAACTTTTTATTCTGAGGGAGAACAGACTTCTTTAAATAACATAAAGGATGTTCTGATCAATATTATAATGAAATTTAATATTTGATGTTAGATTATTAGCTTATAATGAATTTGTCCTTTTATTATTGATGCATAATCAGTATTTTAATAAGCTTCATCAATGAAATCATATCTAGAATTCAACACAGCAGGAAAATTAATTGGTGGATTGATAACAAAAATACCTTATTATGATTTCCATTTTATATACTCTTCAGAAACTGATTTTATAGGTGAACCATTTTATAACTGCAGTAAGCACTTAATTAAAGTGAAACCATATTAGTCCATATTTTTGTTAAACAAAAGGAAATACCTAATCAATTTTTTAATGTAGAAATATCCTTATTCTCAGAACTTTAAAACATGATTTGTCACACTGACTGCCATGAATTTTAAGATTACATCTTTTACCAGAAATAACTTTGTTCTTCATGGGTTTATATTTTAGTGAGAGGAATGTGAAATTATGAAAATAAACTCTACCCAAAGAAGAGATAAAATTCAAATATCTTGGTTAATGTTTAACAGTAACTACAGTAATACCTGAATTGTGAGAAAAATATTCTTTTACTCATCAACGGTGTATCAGTCTAACTTAGAGGCCTTAGATGTTAATGATATATGAAATAATTATTACTTAATCTTAAGAAATGATGACCACTTGACTCAAGGCATATCTGACCAGGTATTACTCTTTGAAATAATGTTGTAGAGTATGGCAATTTCTGACCTCTTATTTGACATTTAAAGAATCTCACATAAAAAGTAAATCAAATGCCCATTCTGACTGCAGTCTCAGAAATGTGGAGTTAGAGCTGAAAAAGAAACACTTGTGTTTTTGTGACTTAAAAGTTGTTAACCGAGGTAACCAAAATTTTCACTTCATGCAAAAATACAAATCTTTGAATAAGAGTCAGCTCTTTTTACCCCTTATACTTTTTATATGAAGTAATTAATAGAAATATAATTTAACGATCAAAAAGCAGAAGTAGAAGGGCTCTATGTAGTCAGATATGAATGGACATATCTCAGGAGAAAAAAAAATAGTAACAGAAACATTTACCTTGAAATACGAACTGGCCCAATGCATAAAAGAAAATATATTAACCTAGAAATTAGGTCCTAAATATTGCATTTGTGGCCGCCTGATATAGCTGTTAGTGTTATTCTTTTATCTACATTATTAGTAGCAGAAGATGGAATGAAACAAAAGAAGTTCTGCAGAAAACCAGAAGAAAAAAAAAGTTTGAATACATAAAATAAATTACACTGCCACTCCAAACAGCACCTCCCCCCCCCACCCCCC
>JAVSBS010021154.1:0-27793 GCA_033124195.1 Coracias cyanogaster
TGGCCACTAGGTTGGTCAGTCAGGACTTGCCCTTGATGGAACCATGTTGACTGTCCTGAATCACCTTCCTATCCTCCATGTGCCTCAGCATAGCTTCTAGGAGGATCTGTTCCATGATCTTCCCAGCCACAGAGGTGAGGATGACAGGTCAGTAGTTCCCAGGGTCCTCCTCTCAGCCCTTTTTAAAAATAGGTGCAGTGTTTCCCTTTTCCCAGCCACCAAGAACTTTCCCTGACTGCCAGGACTTTTGAAATATGGAGAGTGGCTTGCCTACTACATCTGCCAATTCCCTCAGGATTCTGGGGTGCATATCATCAGGTCCAATATACTTATGGATGTTCAGGTACTTCAGATGGTGATGAAACTGATCTTCTCTTACAGTGGAAGGGACTGCCCCCCTGGTCCCTGTCTTGTGGTCCATCAAGTCGAGAGGTATGAGAAGAGAGGTTGCCAATTAAAACGGAGGCAAACAAGTTGTTGAGTACCTCAGCCTTCTCTCATCTGTTGTTACCAGCTTGCCAGTCTTGCTCATCAGGGGATGTACACTTTCTTTGACCTTCCTTTTCTAGTTGACATACCTGTAGGAGCCCTTATTGTTATTCTTTGCACCCTTTGCCAATTTCAGCTCCGGTCATGCCTTGGCCTTCCCGACCCTATCCCTACACAACTAGGTAGCATCCCTATACTCTTCCAGGATACCTGTCCCTGCTTCCACTGCCTGTGCACTCTACATTGAATTATTTAAAAGAAAGGTAGTGGGGTCATCCATAAAGAAATCTCGTTTCCTGTAAGAGTTTCCTCAAAAATCACTCAAATAATGACTCAACACAGTGATTACATTTGGAAGAACTAGGCTTCAGTCTTTACTTAACTAGTTGACTCCCTCCAGCAAGTATCCTACAGAAAGGCTTTTCTGCAGTTACCCATAGTATAAAGGATATAATCTTTTGAAGGAAAAAAAAATTAGCTGGCTACCTTTATGTAGCTGTTCTTTGAGATATGTTGTCTAAATGTGCATTCACAATGTCTTCTTCTACTCTTTTCCTCAGAATTTACTGTAACTGAGAGGAATGCAAAATTGAGGGGAACTGAGAGAGAGAGAGTAACACTCTGCTACTTTGCTATTTTGTGTGATGCACAGAATTAATGGAATTAGGAGGACGTTTCAATACATAATGTCAAGGTAAAAATACCCTCCTAGCAATCCTGGCACAGGGCTACCTGGAAAATAAACATGCATAGTGTCATTAAAAAAAAAAAAAAATCACTAAAATAACTCATATGTTTAGGTTTGAGAGTACTGATACAGGCATCTGGGATTTTGCTGTTCTGAAACAGTTTGTCACCTACACACATTACTGTAATTGGCATGTTTGTCTATGTGATGTAGGTTTAGTTTCCCAAATTTACTTTTGGGTAATTTAATTATCATTTAAAATTACTGGATTTTTGTTTGTGTGTGGGTAAAAAACAAACTACTGGAGTACAGAGAAGCTTCTCCTGATTTTCTGTTGTCTACTTGAGATTTTAAAACAGAAAAGAGTTTCTTTCCCCTTCATTCATTGACATCTCATCCTGTGTTATTATTCATTGTTTTGTTATTACAGCTTCAATTATTATTCCAGTGTTTTCCAGAAAAACATCTATTTTTTTTTCAAAAACATGCGTTTAATTACTAATTGTGGTTATGATGGGTTACTGACACTACCTCCACATATATAATTTATTCTCACTATGTTGCTTGCTTTTACATAGTTGCAAATATGTATACATTTATAGTTATTTCATGGCTGTGTGAGCAAAATTACCCAAGAGTGTGCATACATATTCTTCTCACCTTTCCCTTCCAGCAATAGCTTTTTTTCTGTACCTATAATTACACAATTCTATTACAATTTCATTTACATTTCACAGTTGACTACTTTTTTCCTGAGGACAGAGCCCAGCTTTTTGTTGAGTTGGTCCCCCTAGAGTACAGATCCGAGAGTGAAGCTCCTAGGCAGTCATGCACTTCTGTACATCCCCAAAACTCTGTAAATCTAAAAGTGGCAAGTATCTTCTCAGGTTTGACAGACAGTAGGGTATGTGCAAAACCAGGAATGCAACATGAAACAAAGTAGCTGGTGAGTATACACATTTCAAGAGATAAGTGGCTGATAAGTAAGGGCTGAGGGAAGGGAGGGAAATTGCAGCATTGAATGCATGCATCTAATGTACACCTAAATAATCTCCTATGCACTTTTTGAAATGTGACATCATTTGCAGATGGGGAATGAGCTTTTAGTTTTGTTATTGCTTTATGGTGCGTTATGACATGCTGATGAAATTCTGAAAGAGGGGAGACATTCCATTCTTTTATTTACAAATAATTTACTTTTAACTCCTTAAAAACTCGGCTAATGTGAATGGACTTTACCTAAGCTCTTTACTCAGAACTATGGTTGAAGAGCTATGCATATTATTAGCGATGGATATTCTCCACTGTTCACAAGGACATCTAACACTTTGATCAACTCTTGCAGGACTTAGACATTCAGACATCACATGACGATGAGAAGGAAAGTTTGAACTAGTTCTTCAGCTCTCCTTTCTGAGATTGTCTTAATTTATATTTTCATTCTATTACCTGATTTACATGCTGTTTCTGTCCACTTGCCTGGGTTTTCCCTGCTCATTATCTCCTTAAGAGACTGTGATTGATTTTACCTAGGGTATATCATGAAAATATTATTTGTACACTATATAATGTACATTACATTTGGTTCAGACTAGCTTTTCATGGTAAGCATTGCATAGAGTTCAAGCATAACACTTTAATACAACAAACTTCAGTTCAAATGCTGGTTTGTTTTCTTTGGTTTGTTTTTTTGATGTGCATTACTTTCGTGTCCCACATTAGTCATTTCAACTGTATGGATGTTCCTAAAGCAAGCTGTGAAAAAATTAAACTATAAAGGTACTTAATATTTTCATTTCATATTTAAGTAGTATTGCTTCTTCATTAAATTTTATGTGGCACTTGATTTTTAGTGGAGCATTAATACATTATTTGAGAAAAATCCTCACTGAGGTATTGTTCACTGGTATTCACATTAATATCACATTAATTTGTCATTCAGTTGTTATAATAAATACTATATGAATAATTAATAGGGTGCGACAATAAAGTGCTGACACTCTTCAATAAGCTGTTTCTTTTTAATAGTTTAGTTAGCATTCATTGCAAAATCTTCAATTATAATTAATATACTTTGTCATGTTGTAGCATTGAGTTAATTTCCATCAAGACTGAAACATAAGTGGGAACCTGGTTATTGTGCGTAACACTGGAGATTTCTGTAAGACCTTTGAGAGATTCATTGTTTTCTTTAACTTCTCTGTAGTATAAAATTTGAATTTGAGTTCACCTTTCAGAAGTCAAACTAAGTCTGAGAATCATTATTCATTTTTAGCTAGTGTTTAGGCAGACAGAGTTCTCATTTAAGAGCTGCTTGTGAGCAAGAAATCTTATATAACATCAGCAGCTGAATCTCTGAATCTTCAGACGGTAATAAGGATATATCCAGAATCCACTGTATTTCAGAACTCTAAATTCTCTCACATTTAAATTTTTAAATCTTCAGATTGTCTTCTATTTTTTATGATGTTTTAAATAAAGTTATTTAATAGATTTTAAAAATATATTTTCTATTTCTTTATCTTATAACATTGCTTTCTTATAAAACAATTGAAAGGTGTTTTTTAATCCCTGGGTTTGTTTTTAATCTCTCATTTTTCTGTCAATGTTTAACAGAGAATTGAAGATTTGTTCCAGTTAGTGTTTCAGTCTTACTGAATATGAAGCTTCAAAATATGGTGCAATATAGTAATTATAGGTTTGAGTTGTCTCTATTTCAAAACTGAAACTTTAATATTCAGGAAACGTTAACAGATTTCAACTGGTACGTAGAGGGCACTCTGACTCTATTTTCAACATGAAAAGAACAAGTGATTTGTATGAGACCTTAATCACCTTAAAGTGACATCTGGTATGAAATTTTAATCACCTATAGTCAGAAGGAATAACAATTGTCTGAGGTCACCCTTTTGCCTTGCTTCCACATTTTAAGGTTGTGTACGCAAAATATTTTTCCTGATAAGAGAAATGATATAGGGATGTTATCTTCGTAGTTCATTATCAGATGATACTAGAAAGAATAGTCAAATATCTCAAATAAAAAAAATAATAATAAAAAAATGCCCACACTTTGGATTCTGCCGGTAATCCCCTGAGGCTAATTAACTGAATAGTGTCTTATGTCAGTGTCATGTGAATTGAAAACTAATAAAGCAAACCTCAGAAAAAGCTTTACCTGCTGGTTAGTCCTTCCTTTCCTGCTCCATTATTCTTTGCAATGGAGTGGTACAAAAACTACAATATAAGAGGTTTGTTTTCAGCAAGACATTTCAGCAAGGTTTCCAGTGACGTGTACTAATCTCACCATCCTCATACGGATGTTGCTTGAAGAATGTTGAGAGACACTTAAATGCACATGCTATGTTAGTGTATCCATAGCTAATGACCCTACCTTGACCTGAAATCTGTCTTAGAGAAGCAAACAAGGAGGGAAAAAAGAGAAGGAGAGAGATAGAATAAAGCCACTCCTCAGGCACCAGCTTGGAAGAGGAAGGAGAGAGTCCCCAGACAAATATCTCTCCAGTAAAGGTAGTGGTGACAATGATCATGATATTAATGACAAATAAGCCAACATCTTCCTACTTTCTTACTAGTACAGTTATATTTTTCATGCAGACCTTCTCAAGCTCCTCAAGGGTAACTTACAATTCTGTTAGCACTGACTGGAGCATGTGAGGGTGCTGCAGACTATATAGTAGTTAAACTTTGTGCACATATTTTAATGTGTAATATCTATTGTGTATTAAAGTAACTATTATCTGCTTGTTATCTCCTAGGCTCTATATGAAGTTACAGGCTAAATGCCAGGAGATTTGGAGTGCGGTGATCTTAGTGTAGAGTTATAGGCTAAAACCTACAAGGCAAAAGAATGAGAAGTGTGCTGTTTAAAAGACAGTATGATTTTAAAACAATGGTAGTAATTTTTTAGGAGAAACTCCGCATAACAGTGGTTCTGAACTCAGCAGTGCCAGGTGAGAACAAGAGCACTTGTGGTATCACAGTGAAGGCACTGCCACAGCAGCCTGATGAAAAGGTTACAGGCTTACGATTCTGCTGGCTGCAGAATTGGAAATTCAGGACAGCTAGCGTTACAAAGTTTAAGGCACTGTGCAACAGAGGTGCTGTGGAAGCTTCATGCAGCATTCCAGTCAATAGGAAGCTTCATCTATTTGCAGTGCATTTGATTCTGTACATGAAGCTGTACTTGAGTCCAGTCATGTATTGTGTCTGCTCTGCAGAAGTCATATGCTCAGCTTTAGGGACCCCTCAATCAATGACTGTGGAGGAACCCTACATTTTTGCTTTTATGTGAAAGCAGAACATATGATCCTTGGCTCAGCTTTATCCATGATCTCCCTTGATCTTGTTTTTATGTTGCATGGCCATCCTACTGGGTAACCATATTGTCCAATAGAAACAGAAAGAATTGTCAACTCTCTGAGCTTAGCTCCTTGTCATATTTTATGAACTGCTGCACAATTTTCTAAGTACGACAAAGGTATTCTGCACTCAGCAGAGTGTTTTGTGGCAGAGAAGCCTTTAAACTGATGATGTACTACTTTTATTTGATCTCTGCTTTGGAGATCTGCTTAAAATCCTGTCAAACCTTTTAGCAAGATGTATGGAAGAAAAATAATAAGGCAAACTTTCCCATTAAACAAAGTTATCATTACATTTTTACATGAACTGTATTTCAAAGCATTTCAAAAATCCCTGAATTTTGTTTGTTTTATAGAGTTTGTGTTCATATTCAGGAAGTGTTTGATGATCTTCAAAAGATCTACCTTCTGCAGTTTCCTTTTATCCAACTTCAAGTGAGACAATGAAAGTAGAATAAAAAAAGTTACTTATGTAAATAGAATTCAAGTGACTTTATTAAGAAAAAAAAAACAAAGAATGGGGTCAAATATCTGTTCCAGACAGACTGCTCTCACTGAAAGGGAATAAAATAACAGTTTAATACGGTATCATTTTCCAGTCTGCTGCAGTCCTAGCAAGGTTACAGCAGACAACTCAGAAACTGTGGTGAAAATAAAATACATAATTCCTCCTTTAAAACCTTTTACATGTGGACATAAGTGGTAAACATTTAATATGAGTATACCCTTTGAATTCTAAGGTGCAGACTTTTCATTTCATAGTAAACAAAATTAACTTTGAAAAGCACACAGATTCAAAAGTTGCTGTAAAGAATATTAGTTTAACCTGCTTTTATCTGCTTTCCACCTTTTGCAACACAGAATATAGATTTTTATTTATTTATTTATTTTAAAAGAAGATAAGTTTAAGGGACCTTGTCTTTTGGATGCTGTGGTTTGGCAGATTTGAGATGTGAAGAATCTGAATTGAAACCATATACCTAGCTGTCATTTAGAGAAAAAAAAATCACTTAGTACATGCTAGTTTAAGCTATCTCACAAGCTATTTAGATGTTATAACTGTGATTTTTTTTAAGTGCTAACAGCCAAGCTATGTAGAAAGAGTTTGAAAGCTGAGATTTTAGAGAATTTGTTCCTCATTTAGAAACAAAAGCACAAAATCTGTAGCACTGTGAGCACATTTTTGTTTAAATTAGCTACATTAAATTAGTATGCAATACAACTCAGTTACAACACAGTTTTGCTGCATACATAAAGATGTATTCTTAAAGGTCATTATCCCTTGCTCCTCATGCTCTGCTAAGGAGGCACAGCTATTTACTAATGCCATCAGAAAGGTATCTCCTGTTCTTAAGTTCCAGATGCTTAAAATCTAATGTTATAATAGAAATTTAAAAAAAAACATACTTGGAGGGCTTTTTTCCTGTCTGAATGATTCTTTTGCAGTTCTGCTTCAAATTAGGGAAGTATATTAGCTGGATGTTTTTAACATGTGAGTGTTTAGTGCTATTGCAGTGCTTAGAATCTAATTCTTCTACAGTCTCAATAAAGTTTCAAATAAAAGTTATCCTCACTTTTAATTTATAGTCAAATTCCCGTTAATCAGACCCTTTTAATGTGAAAACAATCTTGTAATTTTATATATCTTGTCAGAACACAGTAGGCACTATTTCATGTTACTTCTGCAAGAATGTGACTTTTTTTCTCCCTCAGACTGAAAACAATTTTGTACAAGTTGCAGCAATCCCCATATGTCCATGCTAGAGGAAAGATAAATCTTTCCTAACCTTGCGAATGGAAGCTTTTTGAAATTTATTATGACATCTAATGAATTATCAGACTTTTGCTTTCATGAAATAAAATTCCCTACTACTTTTCAATATCTATTTATTTTTGCTTAAAACAAACTTTTGTAACATTCTCTGTTGAAAAATCTCCTGGATTACCCATATTTTGGGTTTTTTTGCCACAACGTATATATAAAATACCTGACTAAATTGAGATGATTATGATGATAAGGCGACAGCTAGATCTTTTCTACTTAATCTAAAGACTGATTTAGGTGCCACTGACCACATTGATAGTAAAAAACCTGGAAACTGAATAAATTTATTTTGCATCTTGAAAAATCATAGATTACTACAGAACAAAAGAAAGCTGGGAAAGTAAAATAAAGAAAGGATCTGTATTACATCATTATACATATTTCAGTGCTACATCTCCATAGCTATTTTTAGATATTATATCATAGCCAGATTTTAGGTTCTTAAATTGTACCTACATTAATACTATTATACTAGTCTAATTACATCACAAAATCTGACAAAGAACATGGTGACATATATTCCTTTTCTTTAAAGACTACAGCAAGAGGAGCTAATTCTGAAAATACTATTTGCATAGAGCACGTTTAGTGGGTATGTTACAGTATACCTATTCACTTAAATTCGCACTGTTTTCCAAGACGAGGTTGTGGATCACAGTGTGGAGACAGAATATCAACAATATTTACTTTAAGATCAATAAAGATTATTTCTCATAGCAAATTCTGTACCTGCCAATGTTTGCATAAGACTTGTAAATACTAATACTGATAAAGCTGATTTTTATCAGAGGAAGGGTGCATATGATCAATATTCAAATTATATTTAATAAGTGAAAATACAAGTAGATAGGAGATTTTTTTCTCATGCAGAGGGCAAGAGAAATCTTTTGTCTTTCATCTGTCTGGGCTGGGGAGGTAGATCATTCTTCCAAGATGAGGGCAGGTCTCTGGAACTCAAAAAGGATCTGGAAGGCATTGAAGTAAAGTAGTGGCATGAAAGAGTAAAAGAAAGCTCTCTGTAGCCAAGAACTAAAGTGCTCTTTCGAGATCATATGCTAAGATCTGTCTGTATAACTTGAGGTATTAAAATCAGTAGTTACTCATAGAGCATGCGCTAGATAAGCCATATTGTACAACATCTTTCAAGGGTGATTGGCAGTTTATTTTCCAGTTACCATAGGTGGGTAGGCCACGTCACTTCCTTACACAAAACTTTATGGTTTGGTCTTTCATCAAGAATGTAAGAGATGCAGCTTAATTTCCTTTGTTTCTGTCAAGGAATTTTAACTTATTATATGATGCCTTCTAGCAGAATGATCTTACTAACGTGGCTAAAGGGTGTTGTTTCATTTTGCATAAAGAATTAAAGATTAATTGGAGGCAAAGAAAATGAACGAACATGAATATAGTTTACCAGTCTTGTAGTTTGGTAGTAACATGGTAATAGTGATTGTTGATTGATGGGTTATTTCAGAACTTCATTTCTAAACTGTTTAATGTAAGAATTTCCCTGTAGCAGTGTTCCTCCTCTCCTGTTTAAAGCTCCAGCCATTATACTGAAGAGGTTAGCCAACCTTTGCTCACTTTGTGACTAATTGATTTTCTAATAACTTTCTGTGAAGCAGAAGTCATAGCAGATGAATGTTTAAATCCCCAGAGGCAAAGTGAATTGAATTTAGGTGTCACACATTCTGGCTGCGTGTATTAATTACTGTATAAAAAGTAGCAGCAGCCACTCTAGATATTTTTAAAGAAAAAATCATGACATATCCTATACTGCTGAGTAAAATATTAGGACCTTGAAGGGGAGAGATGCCTTTGATTGCATAAGCTTTTCCTCCTGAAAAGACCAGATTCAGCATTGCTGTTCATGGCTGCTCTTCCGAGTTTCTAGTCCCCAGTTATTTGTAGGGAGCTTATGCAGTTCTGGATTACAGTTGGGCATTGAAAGATTCCTCCAGAAGCTCCAATGTTCTGGAGAGAAAAGAGTCCTTCCATGGAAGAGGCCAATGTTTCTCGGAAATAGAAGTCACCTAAATCTCCAGGCCAAGAAATTAGAGGGGCCAATTAAATATGCCCTTAGCTTGATGTACTAACATTAGTAAAAAGTGTCGAGAAAACTTTAACATGAACTGTGACATGTTTTGTATAATTTTCCTGCTGGGAGAGGGAAGGGCTTGCTTTCCTTTGGAAACCATTTTCTGGGAGCTGTGTCAGTGATTTACTGATTGATACAGGATGAGCTGGGAAATTTGACTGGTCAAGGGACATGACCGACCCTTTGCCATGATAACAAAAGGAATGATGGGACCTGATGAAACTGCGTAGCTGTCAAATATTTGCAAAGTATTTGAGAAGGGGTAGTATGCACTGAAAGCAGAGTATGATTGTATAGGATGGGTTGGAGGTGTGTGAGTGCCAACCTGAGCTCAAAGAATGTAATTGAATTTTCATAAATAACTAATTGTTCGTAACAGAAAGTATATCTGCTTCTTGAAGAATGTACTATAAAAAGATATTATTCATTTGTAACCCCTGATCTTACACATTAGCACTTTTATTCACATATTTAAATTAAAATGGCTTTGAACTCTGCAACTTAGACTTACCAGAACAGGAAATTTGACCAGTTCTATATTAGGGAAAGCTCATTGTACACTTTTTATATACTGTATGTGTCCTCGTGGTTTACAGTCACAGAAACAAAATATAGAATACTGTATGAACATTATGTAAGAAAAAACCTTTGCTTCCACAATGTTTTCTTATTTTCTTCTCTTCTTCAGCATTTTACTTCTATATTTTCCAGTTCTTTGAAGGAGGTAGGTAATAAGATGCCAATGCAGCCTAAGGGAACATAGATATTTTTGCATGGATCTTTACCTCAGCAAGCATTTGTTCGCAAAAGCCTTGTGCAGAATACTGGTGTTATAAATACAAGAAGACATCAACTAGTATGGGTCTAAATAAGTCTGGCATTAATTCTGGTGTTGCTTTGAATTAGATTTTTAAACCTAAATAGTTCCACCTTCTTCTTAAAAATCAAAGACAAAAATAGTTATATATTAACATGTACACAGAAATATAGCTAGGCTTGAGAAATGTAAATACAGAATTTCTAGATTTATTTGTAAATATGAAACTTACATTTCTCCCTGAATATGTTTAAAGGAATTATTTTCTGATATATTTTCATGGTCTTATCATTACACTATATTTTTAAAATTATTCTTTACATATTTGCTTGTTAAGCTATACTCAGTTTTACCTGAAATTGTAAACGCTCTACACTTCTAAAGATGAATATTTTGATGTCCTATAAATCTTAAAACTCTATTTAGTATTTATAGAAAAAATACAGATTTTTGTCACACCCTTGATAAAAAAGTCTGTTGATTTACAATTACACATTAATTTCTTATTATTTTAACTATTGTAATAGGTTTTTACCAAACACACTGGATGAGGTCTGAATGATGTTTAAGTCAAAATCGGTACTTAACAGAGTATATTTTATCTTTAGACTGAACAATGAAATATAAGTATCAATCTCATCCATCTTAAAAAGGTTTGTAAAGTAAAATTAGCATGTTACTGTTGGGTTTTTTAAGATGTTTTTAGGTAACTTTTAAGCATTTTAAATTTTTGTTTGAACAGTGCATCAATATTATTTTCTATCTCTTCGAATGCTTTTGTTTATGTATTGAAATTTATATTTGGAATAATTTTATTAATCTTTATTCAGAATACAAACTGAGCCTATGGGCTGGAACACACCACTCTTCCTACAACTAATTATTTTCTTTACTGGGGAGCAATGAGAAAAATATCTGCACCTGAAAGTGTTAATAAGTTCTAACTACAGATGGCTATAAAAAGATTCATTTACTCTTTACCTGGAAAAGAAGGGAGCTGTCTGCTTGGCCCTGACTGATGTCAATAAATATTGGTTTGGTTTTTAGGGATTTAAAAAAAATATTTCTGATGGGGAAAAAGATGTTTGAATGCTCTTGATTTATTGTCAGATTCTTTTATCTCTGTAGCTTATTTACTGGTTTTTTAAAAAATATTTATTTGCAAAACTGAACAGGCAAGTAAGTTAAATCAGTGTTACACTTATTTAATATGTTACCACAATTACTATATTTAAGAAAAAATCCAATTTTTATGGAAGCTGGCTAACCTCCACAGGTTAGTCTGAAGGGAGGACCAAGGGACAAATTGGAGGGGAAATTATGTAAAAGGGAATTACGTAAAAGCACCCAAGTGCACTTAATAAATGTATCCAGTGAGATGCAGAGGATAGCAATTTTGGTAGAGTTTCTAGTAGTTGGTCCTACAGGTGAAATTTAACAGAAACATACTTTTCCTAGATGTCCCGTTAGAGTTCTCACAGAGTCGAAATATTACTGTAAATAACCCATATTTTCTTGAAATGGATAATTCACTTCTTTTTTTGTGTGTGTGTCTGTTTTCTTTAGCTGAATGTGGAGCAACTGTCTCTGGAAATGAAGGAACATTGCTGTCTCCAAATTTTCCTTCTAATTATGACAACAATCATGAATGTATCTATAAAATTGAAACGGAGGCTGGAAAAGGGATCCATCTTAGAGCCAGGAGCTTTCAGCTGCATGAGGGAGATATTGTGAAGGTAAAAAAAAAAAAACAAAACATTTTCTACTATGCTCAGCATTCACATTGCATGAACAACTCTGCTTTTAACACTGATTAATTTTATTTTCATTTCACTTTCTCATACAAAATGAATAAATTCTATGTGGATAGCATCACTGTATACTAGCTCTATTATTTATACTAGATTCAAAGAAACTATAGGTGACATTAAGAGTTCAGTTACATCTATTAAAAGTATAAAGCTACTTACAGTGATGTAAAATCTAAGAAGAATATCTAAAAGTTGGATTTTTAATACCAGTGTCTATATTACTTTCTGTTTGCATTAATATTTATAAATGTAGCATAGTGATTACTTAAAAAAAAGGACAGGTTTTAATTGTAGTACATTTTTGATACATTTTAATTTTATTTGTCTTGCACAGAAATGCTTTGTTTTGTTTTAAATTAATTTCCTCATTTACATAAAAAGAAGCTAGCTAAAGTACAGTACTAAAATGTAGACTAAAACTGGCAACTGCTTTCAGTTTCTCACCACCCTCACGGTAAAGAATTTCTTCCTCATATCTATTCTAAATCTACCCTCTTCCAGTTTAAAGCCGTTACCCCTTGTCCTATCACTACATGCCCTCATGAAAAGTCCCTCCCCAGCCTTCTTGTAGGCCCCCTTTAGGTACTGCAAGGCTGCTATAAAGTCTCCCTGGAGCTTTCTCTTTTCCAGGAGGAACAACCTCAATTCTCTCAGCTTGTCTTCATATGAGAGGTGTTACAGCTCTCTGATCACCTTCATGGCCCTTCTCTGGACCCACTCCAACAGCTTCATGTCCTTCTTGTGTTGAGGGCTCCAGAGTTGAATGCAGTACTCCAGATGAGGTCTCACCATGGCAGAGTAGAGTGGGACAATCACCTCCATCTACCTGCTGGCCACACTTCTCTTGAGGCAGCCCAGGATGCGGTTGGCTTTCTAGGATGAAAGTGCACGTTGCCAGGTCAGGTTGAGTTTCTCATCAACCAGCACTCCTAAATCCTTCTCCTCAGGGATGCCCTCAATCCACTCATTGGCCAGCCTGTATTTGTGCTTGGGATTGTCCCATGCGCACAGTCATAACAGGTCTCTGAAGTTGACAAAATGCATAAAAGTATGGCCATCAAAAATTGATCCATAACCTGACTATTTTTAATTGCACTGAATGCTTCCTACAAGATATTTAGAGATATGAAGGTGGGGAGGAAAAAAAATTGTCTTTATTAATATAAATATACATATCTTTGCTGTTATACCTGTTCTTATCAAGAACAGACTGGAGAAGACCATGAAGTAAGCAAAACTTTAAGAATCTCCGGTAGTATTAGAAAGTTGCAGTCAAAGGAACAGCATTTTCTCTATCTTTGCCTGCAAAATCCATTATAATAAATGTCTCTGTGCATGTGGTCTTGTGTATGAAACACTGCAAGATCTTGGCCTATGGTTTTTGTTTTAGATCAAAGAGAAGTGAGTAGGTGGGCAAAGTAAGTGGTGGTGTCCCTTTCTCCCATCTTCCATGGTCTGACAGTGCAGATCCCCAAAAGTATTTTTGCACTGAGCAGACACAGCAGAGAAGCGTGAACTTAACTGCCCACTCTGGAGCTTGGGTATGGTACATAAGTCTCCCAGAATCATTGTGCGTATCAAGTTTATGAAGAATTTAATAAACTGCCTGAAAAAAACCTCTTAGAAAAAAAAAAATCAAGAAACTCAATTATCCTTCAGAACATTTCAAAATTAATGTCAAGCATACTTAAAAATATTCTCTGGACATATAGAAAAGATTTGCCTGAGAGAAAGCTATCTATTAGATACTTTAATCTCTCATAGATCTGGTAGCACAATACTCCTGGGGATTTGGAGGAGGCAAAGAAAAAATTGTGGTGATGTCTGTACTGCAGTGCCTGTCCTCTGGTTCTGAGGCAACTAGCATGGCACAATTTCCATTTGAACAATTAAACTCTCTTCCCCAATAGCTTCTCCAGATCTTTGATATTGGTTTTGTATATATTAGTGTATATTTTATCTTTTTTTTTTCTTTTCATTAAAGCTGTCTTAGTTTTCTTTTCCAGTCCATAAGTGTCTCCTCCTTATTCCCTTTCCCTTCCCATTCTGGAAGGGGAGAGAGGTTAATAGAGAGCTTCTGTCATTTGTCTAGTGGCTGACACAGCCCTAATCCTAGACATTGATTAATGAAACATCAAATTTCATTAAGTACTCCTTTGCTCTAACAATACAGGATTTAATGAATAGTTTTACATTCATGTTCTGTAATGTCTTCATGATTATGTAATCCTCAATCATATATCCCTGCTCAGCCTTCTCCTGTCTGGTTTCTTCTTCTAAGGCAGGTGCTCCTTAATCATTGCCTCTGTCTACACTTTCCACAGCCCTACTCTGCCCTTCTGCACATGCACAGCCCAGAGCTGTGCAGAAGACTCAAGAAATGGATACTACAAAGCAGTACTCTATACAGAGGCAAAATAGTGTCCTTTATTGTGTTTTTAACCCTCTTCAGTCCTCTACAAATTCTCATTTTTCAGTGCTACATCATCTTTAGGACTAGTTATCAATTTTGTTTGCACACAGGTGGAGTCATGTCTTCTCCTTCAGACAGCTCATATATTTGTCTTCTTCATTAATTTATCAGAGGTCTACTGGCCTTTTATTTTCCATTTTATTTCAGAGAAATCAGCATTTTTAATATCAGTTAGAAAAAAAGAAATTTGAGTTAATTATCAGCTATTTTATTTTATTTTACTTTGTTTTACTTTAATTCCCTAAAATGGTTCAGAAATGTGCCTTAAATGTGGTTGCATGTTTTTGTTATAGCCTAGTTCAGGCAAATATATACCATCTACTCTCTTCTTCATCTTATGGTTTCTTTTCTGTTTTGCATGGGAAGGAGATTTGAGCATGTGAGACAGAAATAAATTTCCTTGTACTCTGACCAGATCTACAATCTGAGAAACTGGGAAATTAAGACGTTCTCCAAAGGCTTACCTTTCCCACACCCTTGGCAGGGCTGTGGAATTCTGAAATTTGCTTTCTTTCATATCTGTATCCTAAATATGAGCAAAATATGTTAGAAATACCAGACTTCTATCTTGTGTTTGCAGAGAAGAAAGCCCCAAGACTGCCTTGCAGGCAGCTTGTGAGGGATGCACCAGGGCTTAAGAATTTTTATAAACCTTGACCTGAAATATAGGAAGTTTTCTCACCTGAATATGTTACTTTGTTTTTAAGGAAAATATGTACTTAACTATTGTTATATTGGGTGCAGGTGCCCAGATTTTGTTAGCGGGGGGCTGCAGGGGCAGCCTCTATTTGGAGAGGCAGGGGCTGCCCTGTGCCAGACACAGCCAGTACCTGCCAGCTCCAACCAACCAGCTGAGCCCAGCAGCCAATGTGGTGGTGCCTCTGGGGAAACTTATTTAAGAAAGGGAAAAAAAATATTCCATAGTAGTGTGTGAGAAAGAGGAGTGAGGAAAAAAAAAAAAAGTGAGAAACAATCCTGATAATGCCAAGATCAATGAACTATGAATGTCGTCTTATATATATCACAATTTGTTTGAGGTAGGATCACTAAGAATTCCATGTGAATTTAGTGCAAATATCCAGGGATATACATAGGAAGATGCATAACAATGTCAGGAAGCTATACAGGAATTATCTTTCAAACCATCAAAATGATATGTTAAAAAGCATTTCCCTTTGGGGTGATTTTATGCCATAAAGATCTCTGCAGTTAAGGAAAATTGTGAAGTTTAGCTGTAAGTAATTTCATTTTACTGTCAGAAAGGGAAACCGGAGTTTAAGCACCTAGCATTTCCTTCACCTTCAGCTGAGTGTCTGTTTTTACATTCCCGCAGCAGGTGGGAATTCATAATTGTAGCACTGCCCTCTTCTCTTACCTGCATATTTTAATCCCAGCAGTAGAACAAGCACTTTCCTTTTAGTTCCTCACAAATGTTTAGATGAAATAGGGCATCCTTGAAAGCTCTGGCCATATTTTTGCTCATTCACCAAACAATGTGGTGATCCTTCCCTGCTGCCCCCGAGGCCAACTTGTGCAGGTTGACTCTCTAATCTTACAAAACAAAGGTGGCTCACTCAAACTATCTCTCAGAAACAGTCCTTGGTCTATGCAGCTCCTGAACTGATGCTTTCTCAGGAATGATTTGTGAGGGTGTTAGTGGGTGTGCATTAAATGTGAGCCAAGGTTATACTGACAATAAATACTATGTAGGTAATGTAGTTGTGGTGGCTGGACTCCTCTCTGGCATGGTTTACTTACTTTGAAAATATAAACGACCTTCAGCTGTATATATTCAGCTAGGTTTACTGTTGGTAGAAGTGGGAATATTGAAGCTGGATATAGAGGTCCTGGTGCAGAGAATTACAAATAATTTGCAAGGGTATTTCTTACATCAGCAATACTGTGTGCATGAGGAATGGTCAAAACTAATATTTTCAAGGAGGATACATGCAAGTTAATGACTGTAAGTCATAGGCAAAACTTTCTATAGCTCTGGCAAAGTTTGAAGCTGAATTAGTGAGAAAAAAGTCTGAACTCAAATAAAGAAGTAGAAACAGAATTATCATTTTGAGCCACATGGCAAAACTGAGTAGCTGGATTATCTGTTTATTTTAAAGTTTATCCTTTCTCACTCACTAACACTTCAGCTTCCTGATCTCCCTGTGTTAACTGCCACATGAAATTTCATAATTTTTAAAGTGGTTACTTATGAAGAAATCTTCATAATGCAATCGCCGGGAATTTGTTAGTGAAAGGAGGAAAACCAGAATGTAATTTCATGTCTTTAATCCTTTTGGTGAAATAGATCTTTCTTATTTCTTCATGACAGAGAAAATAGTAATTGTAGCATGTAAATTATATTTCAGATTCATTCTCCTAAATGGGTTAAACATATGCACTATGTATGCGTTAATAGTTACAATGTCTAGGCTATGTATTCTCTGTCTCTGGAGACAGTCTATATGACAGAACACAGTGGTTGCACACAAGCTGCCTATTGGGAATGGTCCTTGGACCATGCTAATTACCAAACCATGACCAAGAATTGTTAGGGAAAATTCTTTTCCTTTCCCAGGGTTGTTCAAGTAGGTTATCAGTATAGACAATGGAGATTCAGTGCTTATAATTGGTCACTAACATGGTTTCAATTACTAGATGTGGGAGTCCGACCCCCACATATTAAGGACTTCTGCCTTAGAGTAGGGATGTAACCTAGTTATGTCTGTAATGTTAACAACAGCTGGACAAGTGTCATCAGTTAAAAATTGTGATGGCTTTCGTTATAGCTACTTTCACATTATCACTTTTATCTCACTTTTATTTCATAAAACAATGTTTTCATTTGCACCTGCATTCATCTTGAGAGATAATATTGTTTAACTTCCTCAGGTAGGAATAGTATCTGTAACAGTCAGTGAAGTAGAAAACTGTTGGAACAGGATGTCTGAGGGACAACTGTAGTAATTCGCTAGTTATTTTTTTTCCTTTTAAAGATGAATAAAAAACTTTATTTTAACACACATCACATTTTTTATTAATGACGATTAAAAGTACAGCATTCCATTCAAAGAAATATCTCTCAAACCAACTAAAATATATCAGTGCTTTTTCCATAATGTGTATGACTAGAATGTTATTTAAAAATAAATCCTATAGTTAACAAATCCTTATTTATTTTGTACAATAGATTTGTACATGTAATTAGTCCATGCAGGTGTTCTGTAGTTCTGGCCCAGGATAATGGTAGAAGCTTGGAGGCATTTTGCCCAGATACACTTAGCATAGCTTAAAGTCGTATTTCTGCCAAGAGGTAGACATTTAAGTATGTGTTACTGCTGCCATGAATCTTAAATACAATTGTTTTTGTCTTCTGATGGCTCATCTATGTGCTCTCATATAAAACAATCTTTGCCTTAGTAGTAAGAACAGAATGTATTGTTCTATCAATGGCTAGCTTTTTCAAAAGCTTCTTTTGGGGAAGGTAATTATTTATATCTGTGTATGTTTATTAAACTAAATTTATGCTTTTATCTTAAAAAACCTTTAGGCATGTTTTATATATATATTTTTTTTTAAATGTTTGCACTTGAGGCAAATGAGGTACTTTCAAGACATTCACCTGTATTGATGGTATGCTGGTGTTTTCTCCACTGAGAAAACAGCTCTGCTTTTATCTGTTGGTCATCAATCCATAAATGTAGTTGCAGTGGTCTGTCCTCTCAAAAGATCCAGTTCTAGATTTCATTAGGAGATCTAACTGGATATTTCTATAGGAAAAAGAGTCTGTGACTCAAATGTAGGAATTTGGGTTGTTAAATGGGTCACTGTCAGCTTCTAGCTGGAATAAATACAATTCTCACTGTGAAACAAGGTCAGAGAATGGAGAAATGAAGATCCAGAGCTTAAGACATTTACTGTAATTGTAGCTTTTGCACTAGTTATCCACAGTTACTCTAGGACATATGAGATCAGGGTAAATTACCTTTTACTTCATATTAGAAAACAGGTGCTCAGATTCATTATTTGCTCTTGTATAAGCAGACATATAACATTGTATATGCTTTGAAAGTATGAAACACTCCATATTTTCCTATTTTTCCATGAGAAAGAGGATTTATGTACTTCAAAGAAGATATTAGCTTTTTAAAATTCATCTTCCAGGGGGAAAAAAAAAAAAAAAAACAAACCAAAAAAAATGAAACAACAGAAGATTATTTTAACACTTTATGGCTTTCAAGGTATTGCAATAAGCAAAAATATTTTTTCACTCCCTAGACAGTACTAACTATGTATATGTCCTGTATTTGTGAACAATCAAAAGGATATTCTTATTCATTCTAGGATTTGAAAAATCACAGGGATTAATATTGTTGATTTGTCCTCCACTGAAAATTTTCAGTAAAATAACATGATGAATGAGAACATCTCTACACTTAGTTTGGAAATAGATTCATGTCTTTTTGAAGACTTATCTTTCTTTGTTAAAATCTATAGTAAAATAAAAGTGCTGCAGGCTCAGAGTCCAAAATAAAAGGTGACAGATTGGCTTTAATACCTCAGTTCTGCTGTTAATATCTCTGGACACGAGAGAACAGAGTAGAATGGGGTTTACTTCTTACAGCCTTGCTTCAATAATGATCTCAGAATTTATGCTTCTGTTAGACTTCGTGAATAATTGTGAAAAATAATCTGAGCTTAAAGCCTCAGAAGATGGATTCGTATATAAGTATTAATTTCATTCAAGATGAGCTCACAAAACTGCAATGGAAAAAAGACTACAAAACACCTTAAGGAGGACTGAATATTTTGTATTTCGCTGAACTGAATAACCAAGTGGTATGTACCTCACATAATGGAAATACTAACTTTTTGGAGAAACTATTGGCAATACATAGCTATCTTTGGAAGTATTGTATAAACTAACATTTTTCAAATATTTAGATGTTTCATACTATTATTTTGTTTCAACAAGGTGTATGATGGAAAAGACAGTTCTTCCCGTTCTCTGGGATCCTTCACCAAAAATGACATGATGGGAGTTATCCTAAATAGCACGTCTAACCATTTGTGGATAGAGTTTAATACGAACGGATCTGATACTGACCAAGGATTTCAGCTCACTTACACAAGTAAGTAGCTCACAAATATGGTCTGATTGACTGTTTTGTGGGGAAATGCGTATTTCTTTCAGCTGCACTGTTTTCTCATGGAATGGTGAAGATTATTTCCTAGAATGTATTGTGGTTATTAGACTGAATTTTAATTGCCTACATGGCTGGAGAGGCATTAGTAATTTAAGAACATTACTATAAGCAAAATTGTATCCTTTTAAATTTAGAAAACATTTTGAAGACTTAGCAATGGGGCTTGAGAAAGAATGAATTGCGACATATGTGAGTTGAATATATTAGTGTGATACTGTAGCAGAAAACTTATACAATGTCAGATTTAAAAAATGGAACATTCAATTAAAAAAAAAAGAAAAGAAAAAAGTCCAAGTCAGAATAAAAATGATACAGTGTGCTTGGGTGCATACTTTTAGCATATCCTGACTGCTTGTCAGGATCAGGGTGGAGTATGCTAGAAGGACACCTGAGTATACAAGTTTTGATGAACATCACACTTCTCCCACAGTTTGCATGTAATTAATTTAGGTAACTAAACTGGCAACATAGTGATTCTTTAGGGAGGGATAACTTTGTGGATAACTGGTTTGTTTCCAACACACACAAAGAGATGTTTTGTCCAGTTTTCAAGGAATCTCCAAGTAGCCTTTGCTTTCAAGTTATTGCCTTTTACATCAGCTTCCAAAAGGTCCTGTTGATCCTGCAGAGCAGAGCACCACATCACACTGTGGCACAGAAATGGAATAATAGCTCTTGCTGGAACATATGTTGATTTCCTCTTGTATTGGAGACAGCTGTGCAAGGAGCAGAAATTATTTGCTGTGCCTGTTAAATCTGAAATCTTATAATCGTATCATCCCGTCTTTAGCATTTTTTTTTTTTTCTTACAGAACCATAAAGGAAAGGATGGCTTCTCTGGCTAGATTAAATGTATCAAAGTGATTTTGTTTTTTTTCCAATCTATTTTATTTTTTAAATCTAGATAGTACATGTTCTTTTATGTTTCAGAGTCAAGAAAAAACCACTAGACAAATCTAGTCTGATTTGCCTATAGAGGCTGTAGATTTTTTCCTCTGAAGGAGGGAACAAAACATTTGTTTTAAATATAACCTTATTTTAAGGGCTCTGATTTCAAGGGGTTTGAATCAGTTCCATACAAACCCTGCTGTTTGTATGTTGCACCTACTGTTTCAAAATAGCATTTTATTTAAAATGGAATTTTGCTTAATTTCTGCATCCAATAGCGTGATTTTGTTGCACTTCAGTTCACAATTCTAATAAGATTTGCTCTTCCTTACCAGATTTTTCTGTGTAAGTTAACATGTGATAATTCACGTCTTAAGGATTTTTTTCCTGGTTGTTTGATTAGTTTTAAGTGTTTGGTTTGTATTCTTCCAAGTATTTTCACAGTTTCTGAAGTGTGTAGACAGAATTTGAAACAGTCTTCTAACAGTAATCTCAGCAATACTGTGTAGAGGCAAAACTCACTTTCCTGTGTCTTCATAATATTTCCCTTTTTTTGTTGCCAAATATCTCATTTAAGATATCATATGTGACCGATTTGCAGCAGTTCATGTTGAAATATTTATCTGTAATGACTTTTCTTCCAGCCTGCTCTCACATGAGACAGTCCGCATTTGGAGATACAGTCTAGTTCCTTACTTTTCACAGATAGTTTCAGGAAGCCGAATTCAAAATAATACATTTAAAGATCGTGTTTTACTGTAACAGTAAAACATACTCTATGCTATTTCCAAACACTTAAGCGTGGGAATTTTCACCATTTATAAACTGATAAAAGTAGAAGATGCATTCTTTTGGAATGCTTTGAAAATTGGCTGCAGTGCTAACTCCCATTCTTTTTGCTGAAAGAGTCCAATCTTAGCAATATTTTAAAGATTAGCTGTACCAGAAATTTATACTCATTATTTGATGAGATTGGACTTTTTGGTGCAGTTCCAATGCAGTTACTAAACAAATGCATCCCATTTTGCATTTGGCAAATATATCAAGCACAAAATGATAATTATCTGTTTGGATTAATCAAGCTGTAGTTTACAGCTAGAATTAACTTCCCTGAAAGATTACTCTGAAATATATTTATTAGCTTTTCAGATTGAAATATAATGCAGATACATGTAAATTACTAAAACAACGAAAAATGTTAAAAGATTGTTAAAATGTGGTCTCACTGAAGGATATGAGACATGATGTGGTAAATCAATTCTGGTTATTCCCTATCTGGTTGCCAAGTCCTCACTGCCCACAAGGGATACATCAACTACCCTTAATTGTTGGTCTTTGTAGTACTTTTTTTCCCATTAATGCTACTGAAATTAAGATTAGTGCAGCTTTGAAGCTGGAATTTTAGAAGCATTGCAATGTGTTATAAAAAAACTGTCTTAAAAGGTTACTATTTCAGTTCTGTGCAACTACCTTTCCATCTTTTAAAATTTTATTAATTCTGTGGATAGTGTTAAAGTTACAAGTACAATAGAAGAAAAAGCTAATTATCCATGAGAACAGAAATGAACTTTTCTGTTTCTGGATAAAGAAACTTTTATTTCCATTTTCAGAATCTCATTACTGACATAATAAAACAGAATTTTATAAATTCAGTATCTATGTGTTTTGTGTAAATTTTAGAAATCAGAATATAAGCAGATATCTATAAAGGATTCAAGTTCTAATGAAATCTGCTATACAGAAAATTGCTTCAGGGTAAGAACAATGCTGAATGGAGCTAGAAATTGTAGTAATTTTATTCTTTGATCTGTAACTACAAGACAGTTTCAAGGAAATGGATTTAGCACAATGGTATTAGAATTTTTTACTGGAAAGGATCATGAAAAAATCTGTACTCTCAACTTTTTTGAGAAACTAAGAAATATTTTCACTGAGGATTAAAATTATAGCGATTGTATTCAAGGGAAATGCTTCATAAAAATGGAGACAAAAACATTTTAGGAGTATTTTAGCTTGAGATTGGTGGGATAAGTATTTATGTATAAGAATCAATGAAAGTGTAATTTGAGCAACAGGTGAATGTGAGTCTACCAGAAGAGAAAACAAGAGGAACAAAGAAAAAAACTTGTCTAGTTCTTGCAAAACAAGTTTATATGAAGTCATTTCCTTAAAACTAGGGTGAAAACATTTTAGAGAATAACACATGTGAATAAGAGAAAATGTCTATTTTAACTTACAGTACCTCTACACTGATGTCTGAGGGAATGACTGAACATTCATATCTCAGTTCTGAGGAAATGACAACATAAGCTTGATGAGACTAAATTTTTTACCCAAGGATGATCTCAGCTTTTAACAGATTATTCCATCTTAAATGTCTTATATATACACCAATGACATAGGAAGTAAGAGAGTCTTCTAACAAGAGAAGTTAGTAGATTATTTCAGTCTAATAAAGCCAAAGTTGTACAAATTTTCCTTTATGTTACTTACTTGTTTCAAAAAGAGCTTGCAAAAATAGCAGTGCTTTTCTTTGCCCCTCTCTCCAATATATTTTTTCTTTTTAACCATCATGGGAAGCATTTTTAAAATCCAGGGAACAAAAAAGCAATTCCCTAAGAGTAGAGGACATCAATAGAGATCTGCATGTAAATTTTATCCATGTTATAGCCACAACTGACTCATGTGACAGTTACCTTTTTTTGATTGGGAAAATGTAAGTTTTTCTGTCATAATTTCAGTTTTAAAAGTTGGGGATTTTTTTTTCCGTGTCCAATTAGAACTTTTATCCCTGAGACACCTCTAGTTTTTGTGGGCAAGAGAAGATGTAGCCGACTGGAACTACCTTTCCTGTTCACTGCTCTGGTATAAAGATGCTAGTGCTTTGTACTGTCATGTCAGTAGTATTTAAGGTTAAATTGACATTCAAATTGAAATCTTATTGATGCCACATAGTAACAGGCAGTAAAAGCAAAACACAGCTGTCTGGTAAAAGTTATAGACTACAATTTTAAATAAGGAGTAATGCAGTATAGCCTCTGAATAACAAACATACGGTCTCCTTGCAGTGCCTAACCACTTCCTTTCACAGTCCTGACACAAGGGGAATTTTAACAGTAACTGTTTTCACTCATCTTGTGGAGAACTGACCTAACTCTCACTTGTGTCACAAGTGCTTCCTTGCTATGGTTTAATTCTCATTCCTTGAACACAGTCTCACTTTTCTTAGCTATTGGAAAAACAGAAACAGTCCATCCACACATTATTATACATGTCATATACAAACATTTTGCAATGCTGTGCTGTTGTGCTGATTCAGCCACCATCATTTTATGCTGCCATCAGTTGCCTGATCACATGGGCCAATGCTGAACTCAGCAACATCCCCTCGGAAGTCTTCTTTCAAACAATCTTGCCACAGGTTCCTGTGGGCCCAGCTCCTCCACTGCCTGCTGTGGTGCCACCATCACCTGCTGGACACAGCAGACAGAGATGGCTCCCTCAGCCAGCCTTCATAGTGAAAGACACCACCAAGAGAGCTCAGCAAGAGGCAACCAGCCCCAACAGAAGCCACACCCAACAGAAGGCTCCTCCAGCTGATCAGCTCCTGGTTAATATAATCCTGGCCTTGGCCATACCCCATCCACAACCACCTGGGTGAGGGCGGAGCCATAGAGACACAGGTGGGCCAGGTTCTGCCTCTGGAACGTGAAGCCAATATGAAAAACAAAACATTCTGCTAGGTTGTGAGTCATTCACAGGTCAACTCCAACTTGGGGCCCACAGCCCAGGCCCCAGCACTTCATGTGCATACTGCACAGTGCTGACTACTCTGTTACTGTGGTCTGTATGGAGTCGTACAGATCACTGAGTAATCAGTACTGTACTGTACTTCCACAGTGATCAGTCTTAACTCCTGTGAAGATAACTTGTACAGTAATGTTACTTGTCTCTTATTTGGTGCATGCAGATGTTAATGCAAAAATTACTTTCACAGTATCTGTTTGCCAGTGGCTGTGTTGTTGGTTATCTTTTAAAGGCATTACCATGTTACGCATGTGTCCAAAATCCAGAGAAAGAAAGTAAAACACTTAAAACACTCCTCATATCTCAAATCAAAGGCTGCTTCCTGTTCAAATAATTGTCCATCCTGTTTTCTCGGTCAAAGTTCCCACACAGTTGAGAAGAAAAGACTTTTTTCCTCACAGTACTGGCTAGAACTCTCAAAACTCACTTCTTTTCATAGTGCCTGAAGATGGGTGTCTATATTCATTATACCATACACCTATGTCCTCAGAAAGTATCCTGAGGTTATGATGTGTAAGAAACTTTACCACTATGTAGAACTGCTCTTTGGACTCTCCTCAGGCCTGAGGATCTTTACCAAGTTCCTTGCCCTGGTAGTTGCCTGTCTGAGATAGTGTGAAGTTGCTCTCTCTCCTTTTCCAGACAGCTACTTTTTCAGAAGCAGCTTATCTAGCTCTTTGTGTCAACTTCATGGTTCCTCCGTCTTGTGCAGGAAATAATAGAAGAAAGCTTCAATTATCTGCAGAGTAAGTCTTGTAGTCCATTGTAATGAGTCACTGGAAGGGTCCGTCCGCTCCAGGAATATCTATAGGAACGTACCTCGCTGTGCTGGAGCACTCAGCAGTATGTTCTATCTCACAACAGACTCTTGTGTGCTTCAGAATCGTGTAGAACTAGTAACAGATTTTATAAAGTCTGAAAACCACTCAGAGATTTGTGGTGTACTCTGTAGCTAGATTTTAACTTTCTGAGGGCCTTTCACTTACGTGTTCCTGATTCAATGCTATAGGTTAAAAATGAAGTTCTGTGTTAGTTCCTCAACACTTGTCTTTTATTTGTATCCTCCCTTCCCCTGTGGTATGAAGTTAGATATTTTCTTTCACTTCTGTGCTTAAGTTGGAAATGAGGGCTGGAAAAATTCTCACTAAGGATTTGTCTTTTTGAGAGTTAATATTATGTAGACTCAGATCTTAATGTTAACTTCTGTCAATTTGCAATCCATGACCATTTCGTTCACTTAAAGCAGAATTCTACGTGGCTATAGTTCCTGCCAGAAGAGTGGTCAAGATTCAGGCCCTTGTGTTGTGCTCAACTCCAGAGAACTTGCATCAAATTCTATCTAGTGTTCCCAAAAGAAAAGAGATGTAGGATTGTGCATGGATAGTATTTCTTCTTTTTAACTGTAGGTTTGAATTTTTATTTGCATTTATCATCCTATATATTTAGCATGCATAGTCAGCAGTTTTCCAATATTCTTTTCATTGACCTCAATGAAACTCTTTTCAGGTGTCGCGGTCTGGAGCGCAGGCGCGACATCAGGTTAGGAAAATAAATTTTTGAATACATTTCTCAGACATGATGCACTGGTTTGACATTCATATTATTCTGTTATTGCTAAAGACATAGTTCTAATTTTCGGTTTAAGTTTTGTGTTATAAGCATTCTCTGCCCCTTCATCTTTCAAGAGACAGTGAAAGTTAGTGCATGGAAGGTGAATCTCAATTAGTATAATGTAAATTTATATAAATGGCTAAAACCTCAAAATTAATATAAGAGAATCCTGAACTGAAATTTAATCTAGTTCATTTCCTATTCTACAATAATTGAAAATGTTAAAAGAATGTTCTGAAGCTGCAAACTCAGTCAATTATACTAGCACACAAACAGACTCTAATTCAGAAATATAGTGCCTTTGCCTCAGGCAGTATAGTGTCAGCTGAGCAGAACAATACGGTAATGAAAAGAAACTCTTGCCGTTTCTTTTCAGTAACTAATTGGTCTATAAGATCTGTTACAAAGAAAATTATTATACGCTGCCATAAAAATGTAAGAAAAATTAAATGAAAATAAACAAAAGGCAGAAATAATTTAGTAAGTCTTATATATATCCATAGGTCACTTTAAGAGCAGTATCATTAGGAGACTAATCCCAAATAAATGTGATCTGTATTGCATGCATAGAAAAAAATATTCTAGAAGAAAATAAAAAGTTGCAAAATTGAGAAGTAAAAATTTAATAAATTCCAAAAGAAAGTCTTGTTAGAAATTTTAATTTCAAAATTTCTTAATTAATTAAGAGTTATGATACCCTTCTTATGATAGGATATGATCACATCCTTCTTATGATAATATGATCACATCCTTCTTATGATAATATGATCACATTATAGTATTGTCCCTCCTTCCTCCCCCAAAAAAGAAACTGCCTTCTGCTTCCAGAATATTCAATACTTACATTATCCAGCCATGTTCTTAAAGCTGTGCTTCTCCTATACATTGAATGATATATCTATTCAGGGCAACATGATAAGGGAAGATCTTTTTGAAATCTTAGTTTGTGAAAATCAAAATGTTTCATGTAATTAGGATGAATTTGCATTCGGTTTTAAAGCATAGAAAAATAAAAATCCTGAATAAGGCATTCAGGATTTTCAGTACAGAAGTCTTTACTAGGGTTTTCCATTGGGGTGAATTTCAAAACATCAGTGTTTTGTTTCTTCTGTTCAGAATAAAACTTAACTTCAGTTTCATAACCTAATGTATTAAATACTTCCTCTGTATGGATCTACCTCACAGAATAAATAATATAATAAATTATATGATGAAAAAATAGTTTGGATAGAACTAAGATTTAAGGAATTACTGTTTAAAATGAAAAAGACCCAATGTTTACCTCTTTCTCTGTTTACATGTCACATAGTGGCTTGTTTGCATGTCAATTTTTTTCCTACAGCCAAAGATCCCAATGCCCAAAAAATAAAGAAAAAGCCTTATGTTATTAGTAAATGAGCACAAGACATGAAAATCTCTTTTGAGAACAGAAGATAGTCTGAGAATTTGCATGAAAGAGACAGGTCCTGCACTTGGGTCACAACAACCCCATGCAAGTCTTCAGGCTTCAGGAAGAGTGGCTGGAAAGCTGCCTGGTGGAAAAGGACCTGGTGATGCTGGCTGAATATGAGCCAGCACTCTGCTCAGGTGGCCAAAAAGGCCACCTGAACATCCTGGTGTGTATCAGAAGTAGCGTGGCCAGCAGGACTAGGGAAGTGAGGGCTCTCCTGCACTCAGCACTGGTGGGGATGCACCTCAAATAC
>JAVSBS010021155.1:0-23021 GCA_033124195.1 Coracias cyanogaster
GCGTCACATACAGCATTATGGTGTCAGTGCAAAACATAAGCAACGAGGTTCATGTGTGGCATATGAGTGTTTCAACAAGTCCTTCTTAACCTGTGAGACACAGCCATGGACTGACTTCTTTTTTTTTTAATGGCTTCTTACTAGTTTTTATCTTTGGCTTGTGGTTTGGCTGCTGAAGTATTAGTTTTATACGAGTGCAAAAAAAGTTCATTCATTATGAGTGAGGAAAGGAGAAGTCTGAGGCAGAGCTGCCTGGTTAGCAGCTTTCCATGCCCAGTGAGAGGAAGGTGGGAGAAATTGCAATGTCCGGCTTGTCTACATTAATGTTTGGTTTCTCAGGTATTTCCTATTGCTAAAGTAGTTCCATTGCGCTACTCCTTGGCTGGAGCAAGCATGCTAGAAGCCAGTTGAGGGTCTTTCTCACTCTGCCTAGAGCTTTGTGAACATCCTCCCTACTGCCTGGCCACCTCCGCCATGGCACATCCCAGCCTCATACCCCATCCTGTGACCCTTGCTGATATTGCACTGACACTCACAGTGCTCAGGGGCACCTGAGGCACAGTCAAAGACATCTTCCTAAATAACACTGTCATACAGCTTGGACAGAGCAGGCAGATTTCAGCCTTACCTTCAACAGAAATCTTGCCTGAAAGACTAGACTTAGAATTGTAGAATCATAGAATCATTTGGGTTGGAAGGGACCTTTGAAGGTCATCTAGTCCAACCCACCTGCAGTGAGCTGTGACATCTTCAACTAGATCAGGTTGCTCCGAGCCCTGTCCAACCTGACCTGGAATGTTTCCAGGGATGGCGCATTTATCACCTCTCTGGGTAACCTGTTCCTGTGTTTCACCACTTTCATTGTAAAAAAAAAAAGTCTTCCTTTTATCTAGTCTATATCTGGAGATACTGAACAGACAGTTTTTCTAGGTCTATGTATATCTATGCTGTATAATATATATTGGCACTTTCATGTTGCCTGGTCCCCACAGGTGTTATCATGACAAGGGCTTTCGTGTCAGTCATGGTCCTGGAGCCCCAGTGCTTTACAGCCTAAATCATTAAGCCGAACCAGGCACACCGTGGACATTCAACTCAGTGTGTTTAAATACCACCATGAACTCAGAAAATTAACTGGGGAAGCAAAAATCCCAACCAGTCAGGCAAGACTTTGCAAGAGGAGTAAAAGATTTCCTCCCAAATAAAGTGTTTCATCATCTTTTGCAATTAGTCTGGGTTTTATTTTTGAAACCACACAGAGAGGCAATTATAGTGTTTCATATAGCTTTTCCAGCATGGGAAAGGCAGGGTAAAATTAAAGGAGCCAGGAAAAGGAAGGAGAGTGGGGAAGGAGAGGAACTAGTGTTTAAAAGATAAAAGAAGTTAAAATAGAACCCAAAACATGAATATCTGTCATTCTAGCACTCCAAGGGGTGTTGAGAGCAAGAAGAAAGAGGAGGGGGGGAAAAAAAAAAAACCAAACAAAGACCCAAAAGGTTTTGGTTCAGAACAAAGAAATGAAGACAAACTTCCCAGCTGAAACAGAGTACACATTTTATTTGCTTTGAAATGCTTCCTGTGGAAGCTTTTGGACAAGGAGGAACAAAGATGTGTGCATGTCAGTGCTATGGAAAGGACACTTGTTTCTGTATGTATTGAGCTGTCTGTACCTAGAGTTGTAGGAAGCTTCCCCCAGCTTTTTGGGAGCTTAACTATGGTGAACAACTGGACAAAGCTGCAGCATTGAGCTGGAGAAAGTGCAAGGAGATGTTAAGGAGCAGCGTATAGCAAATACATCCGTGCAGCATTGCTGGTCCCGTCATGGAAGGGGAGGGTGGCGGCAGCACAGCATTAGCGTGCATTAAACCATATGCCACCGACCCATATGGCAATGTGGTCTGAAGCCTTTCAAGGCAGTTCCAACTTGGAAAAGGCTTGAAAAGTTTTCAAGCAGAATTTTTATGGTCTGCTGAAACACAAATGACCATTTTTCATTCTACAGGGAAAGTTTATCTGGAGGAAGGCGGGCAAGAGGCAGCCACCCTCAGCCCCAGCCGCCTAGTTCCTGCTCCTGAAGCTGGGCAGAAGAAGCGTCACCATGTGGGGAGCGTATTTCTTCCCCAGTTGTCTGCAAGCTGTGCTTTAATAATGGCATAACAGCTAGTGCGTGAAGAAACATTAGCCACAGAAATGATCCCATTGGGAAGGCAGCTTGGAAGAGGTTGTGGTGTTTTTTTTCTTTCCAAACTTGACACCCGGATTGGGAACCTGGCACACATCTGTACAAACCTGCCCAAGGACAGGGTGCTAGAGATCTTGCCCTCACTTGAGACAGCGCCACCAAGGTAGGGGAGGACTTGGCTGGGGAGAGGATTATCTCAGAGCTGAGCACCCCATGTCATGCTGAGATGGGGGTACTTGGGGCATTGGAGCAGCAGCCAGGGATGAGAGCTCATGTTGGGGAGAAGTCATGCATGGCCATGGCTCTGCAAGGGGGTGGACTGAATGGCACTGGAAGAAGCAGCAGCACCATCCTTGTGGCTTCAGGAGCTCTTGGCTGTGCCTTGGCAAGAGCAGGGTCACCAGCACCCACAGCCCTCAGCTGCTGCACTGGGCTCCCATGCATAGTGCTGGTGTCCTTCTATCAGACACAGGAGTGGTGGTGGGACACGTTATGGAGGAGTCTTCACCCCCTCAGTCCTGTTTGGTACACCGTTTATTTAAACACTGTATAGCATAAAGAAGCATGCTATACATTGGCTTTCAACAAAAGGTATTGAATAAAATGGCTGGGGAAAAAAAATTAAGTCTGTTTGCTCAATGTGTTTTACTCAGCTGTAGAATTTTATGGCTAACTGCAAGGTGACGTGTCCACCAGCTACATGGCAAGCATGAGGGCTTTCTTATGAGTTGCATGTTTATTGGTGGTTTTCTTGGCATCTTGTAATTAAAGGAGAAAAACAGCTTCCAGGAAAATGCAAAAATCATCCCTAACCTATGGGTTAAAAGAGAAAAATCCTAAAAAAAAATTAAAAAAAAAAAAAAGTACCCCAAAGCTGCTCCAAATCCTGTTCTCCTTTAATCTCATTGATTTGGAGAGGGCTTTATGATTCTTGAAGAGCTCACTTCTTGGTCTGTTTAAAACTGGGCTGGAAGAGGCATCACAGCAATGGAAAAATGCTCTCACAGTCCCATACCCACCTCAGCGCAGCTGAAGAGCACAGGGAGAATAACAGGTCATCCAGCAGTGGTCCTGGTGCAGCCCATGGTGAACGCTGCAGATCTGGTGCCTTAGGGGATGCTTAAACAAGTCTATCTATTGTTTTAACCAGCTTAGCTTTTTTTGAGCTGGTCCCACACAAACTCGATCTGAGATCACCTGAACAATCCTGGTTTTTTAACTTTTAGGAGGGATGTGACTTATGATTTATTATATAGCTATGGTGAGCCTAATAGAAGTCTGACCTATGTGACGTGTATGGGCTACTGTATTATAAATATTTAATAAGTTATATGGAAAAAGAAAGTTTGGGGGTTACAGATCATATTAAAGCAACTAAGTAAGCAACAAAGAAGGTTAAAGTGTCTAACTCTATGTAGTATAAAGGCTAAAGCAAACCAGATCTCTTTTCTAGATATGTTTCCCATGTACGGCAGTTACTGGGCTGCATAAAAATAAGGCAAGTATTTAACGACAGGCAAAAAAAAAAGATCTAAAGCATTTGGTTGGCATTGATAGCAATCATTTCAAAAAGCCCTGGAACATTTAAAGAGAATTAGAAAGGATTTTGCTGGAATCAAAGGGAGAGCACTTTCCATGGCTGGACGTGTATTTGGGTATCTGCAAACTGATTACATCAGAGTGAGCCTTGATCATCCAGGACTTTAAAATCAGAAGAAAGGGGTTTTCCTGCTTGGGCTCTTTTTTTCTCACTCACTCATCTTACGGCTTTCATTCTTCTGCCTACTTGATGGTAAAGTAGCATTTATTTTGGCACGGAGGCTTTGCAGAGCACTTTGAAAGGCCCTTTGGGTCGAGCAGTGACAGCGTGCACCGAACCCATGGGGGTGAGCAAACCTGGAAGTAGTTAGGTTTACCTTGGGAATCACACTTCTATTTTTTGGGTTTTTTCTCTTCATCCTAACCTAAATTTTGTTTTTAAAGAAGTGGATACCATGATGCTTACCCACCACATCCGCTGTGATGCAGGCAGGGCCCCTGGCTGGTTGCCTCGTTGGCCCACCATTCCTTCAGCAATGCCAGTCCCATAGCCAGCTCTCCTGCCACACAGGCCAAGAATGGTTTTCCCAAGGATTTTGCCATTGCAGGCAGTTTACTCATGGTGTCAGCCAGTGGAGAGAGGGTGATCAAGCCCCCTTACAGCCCAGGCTTACCCGGGCCTCCTTCAGACTGGTGGTGTTGGCTGGCTTGGTGTTTTGATCTGGTCCTCCTGGCTGGCTGCAAGGGAGCTGGGGTGGTGTCTTGCTCAATCATCTTGTACCAAGGGTGTATTTCTGTTTCTGAAAAAATAAGAATACAGACGGAAGAGAGAAAAAATGTTGGAGCCAAACTTAAGCCCCAGCAATGCTGAGGGACATCTCCTCCCCATGCTCTCTCAGTTGGAGAGCACTCACTAGCCCCTCAGGACCTGGCTTGGCTTGTGAAGCCAGCTGAAAAGAATTCAAATTTTTGTTGTTTCCATATTTTTTTTCTTGTTTTTTCTTTTTGTAGCTTTCTCCTGGCCTAGGTAATGGATTTGGCCAGTGGGAAGTGTGAGAGCAGGGGAGAGGGGACTGTGGCAGAGGGGAGACCCTCCCTTTGCTCAAGGGCTTGCATTGGTGGGGTTCTCCCCACCAGCCCAACTCCTCACTCCTCCCACCCAGCAATGGACAGAGGAGGACAACATGGGGGATGGGATGAGATCAGGCAACTGGTGAGAACTGGGGGTGGGGAGGGTTGGGGGCATTTCCCCTTAAGTCTCAACATATGTTCGATGGAAATTTTAAAGCTGGACATCTGGGGCGAGGACGGGACTGATGTACAGCAAATCCAGAGCAAACAGGCAAAACCAAAAATGAGATTGCTTTCATCTCCCTCTTTCAGCAGTTTCTGTGTCATCAAATTCAGTAAACAAGCATAAAAGGTAACCCAGCTCCCAGCAGAGCTGGCAAGAGCCTTTCCTCTCCATTCAATGGAAAGCCTAAGCTGTTTTTTAGGTCGGGGAGTGTATTTTCTTGTAATTTCCCCTAATGATGTTTGTAAGTAATGCAGGGGATCTCGAACACCCAGGAGGTGTTACATTTTTAAACCCTTATGTGGATTCCCACTGTGAGCTGTGGAAGAGGAAACTATCCTGGGTGGGCGCTGGTGGGATGCTGCGTTACCCGGAGCGGTGGTTCCCTTCCCGTGCCCAGGGTACCGAGGGCACACAGCTTCTCACCCTGCAGTCCAGAAGCCTGTTTCAATGGAAAAGGAGAGGCAGGAAAACTCACTTCCTACTGCTCATGGAAAGCAAATAACAGTGTGAAGAGGGCTGATTCACCTATTAAAAGACACTTTTTTTTTTTTTTGCAGGTGACCTTTCTTTTTCTTTTTTTCAGTATTTTCCCTGCTACTGTTACCATCCTAAATAACACTAACCCATCTCACTGCTACCAACAGAGAGGCTTTACAGTGCTATGGAGAACTATTTTGAAGGTACAAATCACTTGACCTAAAGATTCTCCCTGGAGCGTCAGTGCTGTGTGCTACATTTTCACTCTGCCAAGCCCTTTATTTAGCACATGCTAAAGAACATTTAACATTTAAAGATCCCCTCTGTACATCCTCTAAATGTTTCCATCCTTTGCTTTTAGATTAATATGTCTTCTGTGAAAATGAGATAATTGATTACAGAGCCGTATTATTTACAAATGAAGTGTTGTTCAAGTATTGACCTTTCATTTCTATAGCTCGATACTAGTCCTTGTACAGCATTTTTAATTAGCAAAACGGTAACAGAATTAGAAGAAAAGAGGGGAAGAAAAGAACTTCTGTGGATGTCTTTAATAGAAGGAAACTTTAAGTTGACTTTCACATTTAAAACTGGAAAAAGGAATGTTTGGTCAGATTCTATATCCCAAGTCTCTGTTTGGAAAGAGCGAGTAATCTCCTTCTGCTTCCAAAGGCCCTGCAAGTGGAAATGCAGGGGGAAGGGGCTGATCAATAGACACGAGTGAGCATTTGCCCTTCATCCTGCTCCAGTAGCTCTTCTGTACCAGGGGATTCATTTCAGCCCAATCTGCTTGATGAGCAACCAGAAAAGCCCACCTTAGCATTTCAAGATGAGTGGCACCAATAAGGTCGGGGGACTTGAGCATGTACAGAAAAGCAAAGCTCACAAAAATGGTGGCTAGGAAGCACAGAACACATTGTCAAAGATGCTAGAAACACTGAAGAGGCAGAATGTAGCCAATTCACCCTCCTGAAACAGAACAAAGCTACCTGGCCTGTAGAGCCAGGCTGGATTAATCAACGCTGCAGACCATGGCCTGGATAGGTTGGGCAGTGACCGGTCCAGGCAGCCCTTCTGAACCTCACCCCCAGTCATGCCACCTTGTACTCCACAGCTGTGAGCTCAGGATGACTCAAACCCAGCTGAAAGACTGATAAAGAGTAAGGAAGTAGGAAGAAAAAATTAAATATGGCATAAATACAGTCACGGGAGTTTGAGGTTTTAAAAGAAGTATGTTCTGCTTGGGAAGGGTCATAGAATCACAGAATCATTTAGGTTGGAAAAGACCTCTCGAATCATCAAGGCCAACCTTTGTCCAACCAAGACTGGACTTGCTCGCAAGGTCAGGGAGGTCCCTGACCCCCTAGACCATGTCTCGAAGCACCACATCTACCCCTTTTTTGAACATCGCCAAAGATGATGACTCCACTACTTCCCTGGGCAGCCTGTTCCAATGGCTAATGACTCTTTCAGTAAAGAACTTCTTCCTAATATCCGATCTAAACTTCCCAGAGCACAACTTGAGGCCATTACCTCTTGTACTGTCATTAGTTACTTGGGAGAAGAGACCAACACCAGCCTTGCTACAACCTCCTTTTAGGTAGTTGTAGAGAGCAATGAGGTCTCCTCTCAGTCTCCTCTTCTCCAGACTCAAGAACCCCAGTTCCCTCAGCCGCTCTTCATAGGGCATGCTTTCCAGACCCCTCACCAGCTTTGTTGCCCTTCTTTGTACCTGCTCCAGCACTTCAGTGTCCTTCTTGTACTGTGGTGCCCAAAACTGGACACAGTACTCAAGGTGCAGTCTCATGAGTACAGGGGCACAATCACCTCCCTACTCCTGCTGGTCACACCGTTTCTGATACAGGCCAGGATGCTGTTGGCCATCTTGGCCACCTGGGCACACTGCTGGCTCGTGTTCAGCCGGCTGTCGACCAGCACCCCCAGGTCCTTTTCCACCAGGCAGCTCTCCAGCCACACTTCTCCAAGCCTGTAGCGTTGCTGGGGGTTGTTGTGACTGAAGTGCATGACCCGGCACTTGGCTTTGTTAAACTTCATACAATTGACCTCAGCCCATCTCTCCAGCCTGTCCAGATCCCTCTGCAGAGCCTTTCTAGAGAAGGGCACTGTGGGAAACTGACGCCCTGTTTCATCACAGGGCTGAATTGTTCCAAAGATATTTGAGTGATTTGAAGTGGAGCATAGCACAGAATTTTCTGTTTGAGCTGCATTTCATCATGAAATGGCCAATAACTGAAACAGAAGCTCTCCCCAGAAATAGCTTCCCTTCTTGGTTTGCCTTAGTTGATGGGAGCTCTCCACCATTCCTGGTCACCATCCTAATGACTGGACTACTGGCTGGCTGGCTTATGCTTCCCCCCATCCAGCATCTGAGTGTTGCAGATCTCATCCTTTGAATTCTAACTTTTCCCATGTAATGTACAGAGAGCACCACTGGCAGATTCTCTTCCTGGAACCTAACTTTCAAGGCCTATATAATCTGGGCTCTCTTTGCATTTACTCTGTAAAGTCCTTTGAAAATCTGGCTCTTAAAGTAAACCTTAACAACACTTTCTGTATTATATTCTGTTTTACCCTCTTTTTAAGAGTCCAGAAATCCACTGGATACTGTTAGACACTCTTTGAAGGGATATATTGGGCAAGTACCTCAGTGATGCTTACACTCCACAGCTCAGGAGGAACACCAGAAGCATGCAGCTTTACTTTTAAACATTGCTTTCTTTTTTTCTTTCCATGAGAATTCAACCAGTTCATTAAAATTGTTAAGCTTATCTTTGCCAGTAAATAAATTATGCCCTCAAAAAGCCTCTTTTATTCTGCAGCAGAAGTATCTTCCTTGCCCCAGAGCACAATTTTAGATTTAAAATAGTCCCTCAAAAATATTTCTTCAGTAAACCTTTCAAAGGCTTTTATAACCTTCCTCCTCTCCCCCTGCTTTGTACCAATGCTTGTTTTAAATTGAAGTTTATATGAAGTTTGAAACTGCAATGTTTTTATAGAAATGCTGAATTTTCCCTCAAAATAACTCAAGCCCAAAGCTGTATGGACCTTTCATTGTATAAATCTAGGGAGATTTAGGGGAGATTTTTTTGTTGTTGTTGTTGGCAGTGGGGTTTTTTGCACATCATCAGAGCTTTGACTGGGAAAGCAGCAAGGTGCTGTTTGTCCTCTGTAACGTTAGTGTGTTCTTTTTCCCATTTTCTGTATCAGAAATGGGCACAGATCGTCCCTTCTTTCCTCCTAGGAAATGCCATGGGCACCGCTCCCAAGTGATAGTTCTCTGAGACCAGACAAGTAATCCATAGAGCCGTACTAAGCAGTAACATAGGAGTAATTCCCAGTTAAAGTTTTGATGTTGAGAGGAGAGAGGACAGACAGTAAAAGGGCATAGCAGCCATCGCTGTGGCTGGCGCTGGCATTGGGAAACAGATGGTGCTGGGAAATTACTGGGCCAGAAAATATTTGAACTCTTCTGTGGCTCTGGCTTGCAGGTGACCAACTTTAATAAAATGAGATGAAGGAGCAGGTTTGCAGTGCTGTGAAATGCTACAGTGCTGCAGACTCCAGAGAACAGAAGAACGAGCAATTAGAGCAATTCAGTAGGCAGAGGATACTACTAGGAGGAGCGAGACAAGTATTTTTGCCAAGGTTTTTGGCATATCTGCCTTGAATGCTGCTCTGACTCCCCAAATGCTCCCCTCACTGAACACCAGCCCAGGGGGACAGTGTGAAATGCCAGATTTCTGCAGAGGCTTTAGCACAAGCTCACATCTCTGCCACCTCCGCATTCCTCTTAGCCTTTTCAGGAAATGCTATTTGCAATTATGTCCCCATAGTGATAAAATAAGACAACAATGGAGAATGCTCTGGTCTTCTGAATCATGAGACAATGTCAAAAGCTGGTATCTAACACTAAAAGCATGCATGTTGCTGTAATTGTTGAATTTTCTACTAATCTTCTCATCTCCAAAGCATGTTGCTTCAATTTACATGTGAGACCTTAACATGAAGACTTGAGGGGGCAGCGGGAGGACAAAGTGCGTGAACCCACCACTGTAAGGTAACTTGTACACACCTGCCGTGTGCTAAAACTGTAAACCCTGGACTGCCAGTAACAATCTGGGGCATGATAATCCCTTAATGAGCAACAGCAGGTGCTAAAGTGCTTAAAGTAAATCACTCCTGCATTTTAGCAAGTTGTTATTTATGTCATCGCTATCAAGTGCAAATCTGACAGGACTGGCAGCAGTCAGGCTACCTCTGCTACTGAGGGCTGGGAGCTGCAGGAGATCCCTGGGCAGGGCAGGGCAGGGCAGGGCAGGGCCTGTCCCACCACCCCAGCCAGGGGCAGGGCAGGCTGCGGGGCACCAGGGGCAACCCCAGCCCTGGGCATTGGGCACCGCCCTGGGGACGGGGACAGCTGAGGCTGGGACAGGACATCTGCCCGCAGGTGGGGCTGGGGAGGAGGCCCAGTGAGGGGAATGAAGGTTAGACCCAGCCCAGGATGGCCGAGGAATCAAAGCCTAGCCAAGTAATTTGAGTGTGGTTTTGTGTTATCAAGTCTTCTAATTTTAATTGGGTTAAAAAGAGGTAGTTTTTCTGTCTCCAGCAAGTCTTTTGTTGATTCGGATGGTTAGGCATTCCCATTACTTGTCTAGTTTAGCATATCTGTGGGTACACTCAGGAACACCTGCCACTGGAGAGGTATTCATTCAAATGAGGAAACACTAGCCAGAGCAGCAATGAGCACGGGATGACACAAGTTTTCAGACTTGGTGCTTTGCTCCCGATGTCCAGAGTGGAAAACACAAGACAAACCTCTGGTCTCCTCTCCTCACCAGCCACGCAAAGGACACGCTGTTCTGACACCCCTCCAAGCCCAGATGGCCATGGCTACAGGAGCATCATCCATCCGTGCTGTTCAGGTGCCGATGAGAGACCAAAGGCTTGGCCAGAGACGTGATTCGGATGTCAGTCTAAGACAAGGCAGATGATTTCATCTAAACATTTTAAGTGTATTTAGGCAAATTATTCTTGCCCCAGAAATACATTATACTAATGAAGTTATGCTGTCAGCCATTGCAGGCCTGGCAGGAATTGCAAACTATTTTAATCCTCCAAGAACATATTTGCCCAACCAATAATTTGACTTGTCATTAGTAACTGCATAGCTCAGCTTTTTAAGAGACAGGAACACACAAAAAAGTATCGATCTCTAGGTTATTGATTCCTGTCACAATTGCATCAGATCTCTTCTAAGGTCTGTAGGAAATTGATCTGGGAACTGTATTTTCCCACCTTTATATTGGAGGTCCATAGCTTTAGGGAGGGCTTTTTAGAATAATACAGCAGCTTGTTGCTTTGATTTCAAAAGACCACGGAGCTTGCCAAATCTCTTCAAAAGGGAAGGAAAGAAAAGGTAATTTGTCCTTGTAAGTGCTGCTGCAACATGAGGACAGATCCATGGTGCTTAAAGAACAGGTCTTCTGTTGTGTGCTGGGCTGCTGCAAAAGGAAAAGGTCAACCCAAAGGAGGGTCAAATTGCAGCTCAGTATTTCTTCTTGGCTCAGACGCTCTGCTGATCTTGGGCATCACTCCCTCAACCAGACTAAGAAAAATAAAACATTTTCAAGAACAGGATTCAACCTGCCTAGCTGCATACTAGACAGATTACTCTGAATTTGTCAGTCAGTGGAGAGAAATCTGGTAGATGTGTCGTCTGAGCCATTTTAGGCATCTTTGTTAGAGAGGAGCTGTTCTCTCCAGGTGCCAATTTTTTTCACATTGGCTACACATGGAGTATACAGTAATTAGCTCAGACTTAGATGTATGACTTTTAAGCCCCAGGCTGGGACAGATGATTCCCACACTTGTATTTCCTTCTTTTCCTCTTCTGCTCTTTTTTTTTAAAGATGTCTCAGTATCCTATTCCTAATCAGCACAGGATGAGTCAAGGGGGCACACCATCGTTGCTTCATCCTTCCCCCAGAATAACCCATCAGCTGTGCAAGGTTTCCCTGCTCCCCAGCCTGCGTTGCTCCGTTACAACACATCATTCCTTAGCAGATTCCCCACAGGACACTTGTTAGCTGTGAGGAGGGATCAGACAGCTGCAGGAGGAAGCGCCTGTTGTACAGAGTGGTGGGGGAGCACGGCGTGTCCTTGGCCACACCTCACAAGGGGTCCTTCTCTTTTCATGGCTGACATTTTTTCCTTTGACAAGATTTGCACAGCAACTGGTGCCACTGCTGGGCTGTGCTCACCCGGGAAATAGCCTGACATCAATCTTCACTGGTAATTCCTTTCAGTAGGACGCAGCAGCCACAGCTGTTGAGTTTCTGCACCAACACAGCACCAGTGTTACCCATTTTCACCGTAAGACAAAAGAAAACCCATTTGATGTAGGTCAGGCTCATTGCGTTTTTACCAGCTGGCTTCCTTCCAGCGCTGGTGTATTTGTCTTCGTATCACTTTTCAGCTCCAGAGACATACTATTCTCCCCACTTTACAGATGGGTTCCTGAAGCAGAGCTCATCTTCTCCCAGGCAGCAAAAGGAGGGGTGAGGAAGTTCACATGAGAACCAGCGGGCAGGAACTTTACCAGCCTGGAAATGAAGCTCTGCTGCTCACATCAGGGAAGACAGCACCAAGGAAGTCTTTACATGGAATCCTGATGGAATAGTAGCAATCCTCAAACATGGGCCAGGCCATGGCAACAGAGCACTCCAAGCTTCAAAATGTGAAGAAACTGCATTGCCTACACATGGAAGCCCAGCTCTAGGAACTGCCCAGGTACCCGTGGCACAAGCACAAGCAACTGATTAGACTCTTCTAGGTAGGTGCACTGAAGCATCTGTAACAAGTCAGTACTGTGTTCTCAGCCCCGTTTTGTGCCTGGTTGTAACAGGCAACAGAACTTCAGCTGTGGGTAGTCCACCTCAAATAATCTGCCTTTCTACAGGGAGAACTGGAGATGCTCAAAACTGTCCTGTGCTAAGGGGAGCAGACTACTGGCCTTCTCAGTCCTCATCTCTACACTGGGGGTGCACTAGTGCAACTCCTGTTACTGTGTTACTACTATCAAGCATACAACTCTCTTCCCGTCAATATCAGGTGATGTCCCAGCATTTCTGGTCATGGAAAGGATGTCTGAGAGCTTGGTAAGGGGCCTCACATGCACCACAGGGAATTTCTATAAAATAATGGCAAGGGAACAGCTAAGTCAGATGTTACCTGTCCTGCAGCCAGAGGACACAAAACACACCTTGATTCTCCTTCATGAGAAAACTTGTGGAGTCTTGACAGTCTGTGTAAGAGCATGCCACATGGAGGACAAGACTGTGGCAGAAGCCACTGTGTGACAGGCAGTGCCCAGAATGGCTGCAGAGGTTGAACCCATTCCAACAGCTCTGCTGCTGATGGTTCTTGCTGCAAGGACAGCACGGGCTGCGTGAGCCCTTTCTGAGGAGTGGGGCATCGGCTTGCACACAGAACCACAGGGAAAGCTGGTCCCACCTGCACGCTGCTTCTGTAGACATGGGGTATTCATTTGGGCTGCATGTGGTTCCAAGTAGTTTATGGCACAGATTAGCCAAGTGCAGGAGAACTGGATTCCAAGATGTAACCTCCAAGGAATTACATACAATGTTCGTATCTTTGGAAGAGAGGGTTAAACTGATCTCCCAAGTTAAAGGCCATACTGCCAGTTTTGAAAAGCTTCGTTATCTGCTCTAGAGCTGTCTGCCATTAGTGTGACACCTGTATCTAAAGAGATAAAACTGTTGCCATTAGCTGTGATTTTCATCCACCCCCTTCACTTCTGCTTCCAAGCAGAGTTAGTTCTATGTTTGACACCCGTCTGGCAGCAACAGCAGAAGCTTAAAAACATAGAGGTTTATTTATTTGGTTGCTGTTGTGTCTGCATCATGTTTCTAATAATGCTGGCACAACATCTTGTACTACTGGAAATGCATTAAAACTAAATTATGCATCTCATCTTTGCCAGTGGAGATGGAATATCATAGGAATCGGGGAGGCTGCGAACTCTACCGCTGACTCAGTTATTTATATGGAGAACCCATTAAACAAAGCATCTAAGCAATGACGTTTCTTGTTTATTGTTAATAATATCCTGAATATGAGGAAGCTCATCACCCAAGTTCTCTGGAGTCTGTGGTTACACTGCATAATTACATAATAATCAACCACACAGTCAATGCCTATCCAGTAAACATTTTAATTTCATTCTGTCATAGAGGAATACAGTGGTGCTATACTGATTTATTAAAAATAAAAATCACGGCTCAATACCCTCTTAAATAATGATTTTTTTTTTTTAAAAAAGGTATTTGGGGAAATAAGAAGTGTTTTCTTACCAGCATTTGAGTATTTTAATTCATATTTTCCAGTTACAATATCAGTAAATAGTTAAAATGCGATACTTGCTTCAAAATCATGACTCATCTGAAATCAGTGGAGGTACATGAGTAACCACGTAAGGGAAGCACACTCTCAAGTCCCAAGAGTTAGGATATTGAATTTCTTGGTCCATCAATTAAAGGCACTTACACACTACAACCAGTGTGCCTGGAATCCCAATTACATTCTGGGCTGCAGGAAGAAGTTTCGCCAGATTCAAACCTCCTGTCTTCCTCTGACGTTTACCTCCATTCACTCACTGACCACAACTGTCAGAAATCCAATTTCTCATTTTTGTTTTCATATTTGTCCACTGTTTAGCATATGATGCACAGAGACTTTAGAGGAGAAAGAATTTACCTTGCAACAGTTAGCAACGTTACAAAAGATGATGAAATCAGGGAAAAACTAGATATCGTTACACTCCCATCTCTAATTTCAATAAACCTAGCTCTGTGATTCACTCTTCTATGCCTAAAATGATAATCATAGTACCTACTGTGCTTTGGAGGGTTAATTACCCTTAAATGTGCTGAAATATTCATACAGAAGATACTGTATAAAGACACATAACTGTTCATTGCTGCAAATGTGAATTTCACAGCAGAGCATAATAGTGAGGAAAGTCCAAGCAAGATAAACCCAGGAATTCAAAACACTCATCCATCCAAAACCACACCAAACAAAAAATTCCAACATGTTTTGGGAAAGCTAGCAGCCTAAAAGTTTTATTCAGGTCCAAGGAAATACCACAACATCAAAACCTATCTTTTTGCTGTTCCAAGGAAACCTGAGTCATCAAACTTAATCATTAGGGTGCCCTTATCTTCAGAAAGGCAGGATGAAAATTTAATGTTCAGTAATGAAAAGAGTAGGGGTACAGAACTATAACCTTTTGGCACAGAAAACATTACCACTGGACACACAATTAGAATGGTCAAACACATGTTTTAGATTTTAATTATCATCCTATTGGGTTTCAAATCGTGTGATTGTTCCTGGCAAGATGAAACAGGGACTAAGAAGGACGTAGTCTGCTCCTCTCCTCAGGTCCTCACTGTACAAAAACGTACTACTAAATGTATCTTCTTAGGCTTCAAAAAAAATTGTCTCTTTTTAAGTCCTCAGCGAGGACTACCCATGAGGGAAGTCTCCAAGTCTCCTGCTGTGGATAAATGCCGTTCTGCCACATTTGTGCATGTTTCTGGTTATTTTGAGGTGCTCAAGGGACCAGACTTGAGTGCACCGACTGACATTAGATTCAGAGGCAGCAGCAGTAATGTCTGCTGCATGAATCCAAGAACAGGATATTCCTCACTACTGCAGATGTCTCTTGTCGATTATGCCAATAGGACCATTATGGTGCTTTTCCCCTCCTCCTTCTCCACAATGACAAATGCCAGCACAAACAAAATTTGGAAGTTTTCCATGTGAAAAACAGGAACAGAAGAGTGCTAACCTAATCAGCTGTGCTGTGCTTTCAGCTGTGACCATGAGGAAAAAACCGGCCAGCAGACCACCCTGCCTATGTAAGAATGATATGAGGTGCATCACGGTAACCTCAGAACTATCTGCGATAAATTTTAGACTATGTAAGAGAAAAAAAATGGGGGTTTTGTGCTGGATATGCTGTACAATACTGCAGGTCTTCTTTCTCTGCATTTTAGAATTACATCATTGAGCTTTTTGTATGAGTTTAATTACTGCCTCACTTTAATGCTGCCAGTAATACGGAACTATTAGTACTGCTCTTAAAGAGGCAAAAAGCTTTATTAGATACTGCAAAGAGCTAGGGATGCTCTTAAAAATAATAAAGGGCAGTCAATCAATCACATTTGCTCTGCCAAGAGCTTTTAAGATGTAACCCAGAGGCTTGACGCTTCACTATCAAAGCATTTCTCCTGTTGCCGCTTAAAAAAATTCTGCTGAAGTTTAATGACTAAAATGTAGGCAATGAAACTGTAACAATAATTGCATGCTTAAGAATGAAAATACAAAGTAGTTCTACTTTCACTGAAGAGATGACTTTAAAGACTGGCACTATTTTGGACCCTACTCATACATGGATCAGTGCCACTGAAGAATATATAGAGATTTTTACGGAGCCCAGACTGTGGATACAAAGGTTCATCCGAGAGTTCAACTTCAAATAGCAACGTACCGATATCAAGAAACATCATGTGTAAACAGTATTTAAAAGAACAACCCCTGCACAAGACAGGCTCTGAAGAACCCTCAGTAAAAATTGCTCTGTTTTCCTTTCAATTCTACTTATTACTAGTGCCTAAAGTAGCTGGAAATGGTGCTGTGCTTCTAAACCAAGCAGGCAGAAAGTGGTGGGTCAACACAGGATCTGTGGCAAGCCAGCTTTTAAAAAAGTTAGAACTGGGGGTGTTTTGTCTCCTCTGCTAGAGTCAGAAAGCTCATGGAACATAAAATAACTTCTTCATGTAAAGGGACCCTACTGTGTGGTATCATGTAAGAAATCAGACTGGCTAGAAAACTCTGTTGTTGGTCTTTTTAAGAGATCCTCTTCAGCTGTACCAACATCAGACTACTTTGGAGTCTCTCTTTGCTGCCTATACTTGAATGGGGATGCCCTTGGCTGGAATTTAATCTGAGATTCACTGTTTTGGGTGGTGAGATAATACTTCAGATTACATCAATCTGCTTTTTCTTCCTCTTGGTTGAGAGATCAAAAATGTTAGAGGCTTGTTTGTTTCCAGTGGTTGCTGTGCAGTCAAGGACCTACTTAGCATATAAAGACATTAAATGTTCTCCAAGGCTTCCAGCTCCCTGACACCCAGAATCAATTATAAGAACCAGAATGGAAAGAGAGAGAGATCACCAGAACGAAGATGGCAACTAACAGAACAATTCTGTTAGGCAGAGGAGCACTTACAATAAGACTGTCAAGAAGACATGCCAGTCTGGGTTTGGTATTATAATAAGGTACAAATACATTCATTTTCAATTTAGAAATTTTCAGTTAAATGAACTTTTTTTAAAGTGATTAGAAGTTCTTGGCATTAATATTGAATCAGTGCTTTAGTTTTGGAAGCTGCTTCACACCGACAGTCTTTTTAATCGATACTTTTTGAGGATTAACCATCTTCGGGTTTCCTGGAACTCTGTATCGCCACCTGAAAAAAAACAGGTGAAGTTAGTCATCAAGTGTCTCATTCCCTGTAAGCTTTAACTGCTAGAAACTTGAATGCTTTTTATATTTGCATAACTGATTACTATTGTGAATTAATAAACTGGAGAGAGGAAAAAACAAGTATATTTCTGGGCTTACAGGTTAGCAGAGCATCTAATTATTCTGCATACAAACTCAATCCTCATCTTGTGATTCTTGACTACTTCCTGATACCTAGATGATGGCATTTGAAGAACACGAACAGAATACTAAACATTTGCACAAAGAGAATGATAACGGGCTAAGGAGACATTTTCATAAATTGCATAATCCCCTCTAGGAAACGGAAAAACAGTTCATGTAGGTGTAGTTAGAGCTGTCTGCGGGGATTCCACTCTGAAGACCCATGCTCTTGAGCCCGTGACCTTACATAGGAAATGCTGCCAGCAGACTTCCAAAGTGGTACTCATCATGGACATGCACAACGTCTGCGCGAAACCTACTACAGTTTCTTTCATCTTGATCTTCTGAGAGACATCAGTGGGAATGTAAACAAATCTCCAAGGCGGGAATGGTGATTGCACAAGCTGGAAGGGTCATTCTCATGATCAAGCAGCATGCATCTCTACTCTTATGCAATGTCCTTTTGTTTCTCTCCCTGTTCTTTACTACAGTGGACAGACAGCACTTTACACACCCTAATGACAGCATACAGGGTTGCAATGTCTTTCTCAAGTAAAGGCATTCTGAAGGAAAATACATCGCATCATTATATACATGATGATAGCCAGAGAAATACTTCGTTATGCAGTAGAGGCTGTGATGACACGATCTGTGCAAGTTTCAAATTTCTGGGCAAACAGCCAACAAAATCATCGGGAGGGCTCACTGGTGTTGAGACGAGCATATCCCTTGTTCCAGCTCTTACAAGCAGTCATGGTCTTGAAGGGAGGACTGCCCCCATAGAGATATGGAGCTACTTCTACTCAGAGCTTGCAAGATCAGAACCCAGGGCCTCAGTTTGCTTAATAATAATTGATTTTTCAAATTTCAATCAACTGATTACTCAAAATAAATAGATTAATCTGTTGATCCCTGTAGAGCTGGACCATGCAGACAGCGTATATCTGGGGAATTCTGCAGGTGGCAAAACCTCTTCCACTCAAAACCAGCTGGACTTACAGACTTAGAAGCCAGGTAGCTGCTGCCAGTGCAGTGTTTAAACTGAGCTAATAAGCCCTGCTGCATGCCTCAGCATAACAGTGGGGGCTCAGAATAACATTAAATTGGCTGCTCAGATTGCATTAGAGACATGAGTCATCAAGATGTCCATGTTTTTCCCAGTTGTTAGCTAGCCTGTCTCCCTCTTGTCCTATAAAATACAAAGACCTCTACTGAACTTGGCTTCTATGTTTGGATGGCCAGGAAACCAAATGCATCAACAATTCATGTTCACAATTACTGCTCAGAAATGTTTCATTGTTGCTTTAATAAGCAGGTTGGGTTTTCCATACCTATACCTGTAGTTAAACATTAAGCACAATTTCTTATTATGGTTTGAAATTCAACGAAGGCAGGTGTTTTCTGAAAGGCCAACAGAAGTGAGATGGAAACTCTGGACAGAAAATTTTCAAACTATTCTAAAGAACACGTTTATTTTCAGTCATGCAGATCTTCTCTTATTTGAATGAAATTACTTATCATTAACGTCATCTTGAACAAACAGCATTCAGGCTGTAAATTAAAAGGAATAATACAACAATGGCTGTGTTAACCTTCTGATGATCAATGGGTGCTTACTTGCATTCTAGTATTTCCTTAAAATACAGGCTATGCCAAATCCTCATTCTTACCTCCCTGTTGACCTGAAAGTTCTACGTCACTGGTTATAAAAGCCAGTTCTTTGCAGACTGGGTCCTTTGCTACTATGGACAATTTAAAAGATGAATAATCCCCTTCATGTGTGTAAAGTACTTTGAAAAGTTAAAAAAAAAAAAAAAATCCTGAGGGAAAATAGGTTGAAAGGGGATATTTTTTTACAATATGCATTTTCTGAGACCAACAATTACAGGACACTTTATTTTCTTTTATACTTTATTTTCTTTTGATATAAAGAAAATTACAGAAACACACCAACATGTAATTTCAGGGTAAGTAATGGTCTACTAAAATAAATTACAAAAAAACAACAACAAATTCACAGCTCAGTGCTAACCCTCAGTGAATTTCAGTATCTGGCTGATGATATTTAATCTCCCAGCAGAGACAGTGAATTCTCCTATTTGTAGCTTCCTGACCTTCTCCACATGAGCTACACTCTGGCTACATATGGGGTACCTCAGACCCACACAGCACTTTTTCTGTATTGAGAAACTTCAATTATAGACTCGAATTCATATTATACTACATTAATTCATATTCTGCTAATATCCTCTCCTGGAGCATGAAGGTCCACTCTTCCAATTTATGAAATCCTGTGATTCTGTGCTTATACAGAATGAAAGGATAAGGTGGGTAAGCAAATATGTCTACATAATTTCATGCTTATAATTTACTCATTACATTTTTAGATGTTCCCAATATGTATTGCGTATGCTCATTTTAATAATATAGGTAAGTGGGTTCACGGGAAAGTATTTACTGTGAGATACTAAATACACAGAAACCATATGAGCTCAGGAAGTCTCCAAATATAAAGTATCTGGGAGAATTCTAAAAGCAAATATTGTATCTGCCTGCTTACACACTTTTGTAGGCATCTGCTTATGACCACAGGAGGCAGGATCCTGCGTCCAACACACTTGTGATGGGATCCCATCTATTCTTTTTACTTTATATTTTTAACATTTTCAATTCCGTTATAAAAACTCTCCTTCAATTTCAAGCTTTCTCACTAGCACTAAAATCAGAAATTAATTTTATTTTTATGTAGCTCAGAGCAGGTGGGCTCTTTCAAATCTAAATTTCTAGCCCATATAACTAAACAGAAATCTGTTAAACAATGAAGGTTTTATGTGTTGTCGTCTAAAATCACTGTCATTATCATCCACAAAAAGCTTTACAATCTCTATTGGCTAAAAAGGACCAAGCAAGGCATTTATTTAATTGAATTAATGGACTACAGGGTGTACTTGTTGCTTCCAACTCTGAAGTAATATGGAAAAAAAGAAGATCCATTTTAAATACAGGTTGTAAAGGAAGAACATCAGAGGTATTGTAAGATTTCACAAAGGCCACTTAAATAGATGTATTTTCAACATTGCAACACACTTAATATGAAATAAAGCTGACTGAAAAGCAGTATCAAAAATGATGCTAAGATTAATACTTTGTCAGGAGGATTATGCTCAGTGGTATTTTACCATGAACAGAAAGTTGCCATATTCAAAACTTGTACTTAGCAAAAAATAATAAACCAGAAAACAGAGAGAATGTAAAGGAAATTTACCTCAGCATCTGTTTTTCTCCCTTGCCTGTCAGAGCATCTGGTTTTTGCCTTTCAACGGTTTTAAGTGTAGCTGAGGTCTGCAATAGCCAAATTTTACAAAACACATTAAATCCTAATCACAATCTCAGTTGAGGAAGCAAAATATTTCCAAACTAATTTTGACCCATTACAGTCTTACTGCCATAAAGTACCTTAAGCACATATACTGATGCCTTGTCAATTTGGGTAACTGAACACATGCCAAAACCCCTTACTGTTACTTTATTATTTAAAATACTATTGTTTGTTAAACTGGATAATCAGAGAATATATAATTTCAATCAGCATATTTTCGTTCATACTGCCTGTAACTCCACATTTTCAGTGAAGAAGCATTGTATTTCTAACACACTTTCCTGAATGGGAAACAAAACAAATTATAGTCACTTAGTGGAACTTTTGAATGATTAAATAATTAATTAAGAACAGGAGCTACTTAAAAAAAAAAATTAACACAGCATGGAGATCTCTGCGTACAATGGAAGTCTACATTACTGGACATACTGAAAAAAAACCCCAGTTGTTACCCTTGGTATTGCATTGAATAGAATCTGAGCAGGAGTAAATCAGTTGGTTCTCCTGTTCCTTAACTTGCAGGGTTCCCTCCTCACCCAGCATTTGCTGGCTCATCCAGCTGCCTTTACCTTACCTCTCAGATGGACAGCTATACATACCATGGGAAGAAAACACAGAAGGTTTAGGGCTTGTCTGGCTGCTGTGCACCCTTGGGTGCTTAGTGTAAGTGAATGGAATTTTCTCAGCCCCTTTGAACAGATCCATCAGGAACACGTAATAAATACATGATAATCATGAGATATGAAGTATCGGCTACACCAGACCAGCGAAGACTTTTTGAAAGCTAAAAGCTAGATATGTGGGCTCCCTAAATGCTTGCCTTCACTGTTTTTTAAATTTATATGAATACAGAGTGCCAGTATATATGATTATTATCCATAGCACTGGTATTGCTGGTACAGTTTACTCCAGGCCTATCCTAACTAAAATGAGCTGTACCTATCTAGAACCGTGGGCTTTTTCTGCAGAGAAATCCCCATCGCAACTCAGACCCTACTGTGCTAGTAAAAGTTTGTGGTCAAAATCTGGCCTGAAAGAATGGCCCTTTTAAACATCTGCTATCATTCTTCTATGCCTGCTTCTCAAACTGATTTCTGAATACCACCAGAAAGTGCTTTGAGATTTGTGGAGTCCAAATCCCAAACCAACATTTTTTCAGATTGAAAATAAAACAAAAACAGAGCATAAGAATGCACCATAAACTATCTAGCACAAATTCTCAAGTTTGTGAAATCTTTAACTTATTTTAAAACTATCATTTAAAATCGACTATATCCTTATGGATCCAGACAAGACACACACAAGCACTCAGATACATATTTTGTACAAACCAGAAAATCACTCAATAATGAAAAAGGTAAATAAAAGAAATGGCTTCTCAGAAGCAGCTCTCTTATCTGCTTCTGCTGCAGTCTTCAGGAGGGATCCAAAACAAAATAGAATAAAACCCAAAACATCTGGGATTTTTTAACACCTACCAGTAAAAATTTCCATTCTATGAGGTTTTTTTTTTTTTAATGTGAGCTATAGACAAGCACAAACATAATGAGGAAAAAAGGCCTAAAAAGATATCATATGCATTCTCTGTAACTAAGAGAGTGTCACTGGAATATGTTGTTGTCACAAGATCATAGAATCACAGAACGGTAGGGTTGGAAGGGACCTCTGGGGACCACCTAGACCAAGCTCCCTGCCAGAGCAGGGCCACTTAGAGCAGGTTACACAGGAAGGCATCCAGACGGGTTCTGAATGTCTCCAGAGAAGGAGACTCCACCACCTCTCTGGGCAGCCTGTTTCAGTGCTGTGCCACCCTCAAAGTAAAGATGTTCCTCCTTATGTTTAGATGGAACTTCCTGAGCTGAAGTTTATCTCCATTCCCTCTTGTCCTGTCACTGGGCACCATAGAAAAAAGACTGACCCCATCTTCCTGACATCCACCCTTTAAGCATTTATAAGTGTGGATGAGATCCCCCCCCAAGTCTTTTCTTCTCCAGACTAAATAGACCCGAGTCCCTCAGCTTTTCCTTATAAGGGAGATGTTCCAGTCCCCAAATCATCTTAGTAGCCCTTCTCTGCATCCTCTCCAGCAGCTCCCTGTCTCTCTTGAACCAGGGAGCCCAGAACTGGACATAGTACTCCAGATGTGGCTGCACCAGGGCAGTGTAGAGGGGAAGGAGAACCTCCCTCGACCTGTTGGCCACACCTTTCTTGATGCAGCCCAGGATGCCCTTGGCCTTCTTGGCCACAAGGGCACATTGCTGGCTCATGGTCATCCTGTTGTCCACCAGGACTGCCAGGTCTCCTTCCACAGACTGCTTTCCAGCAGGTCAGCCTCTAACCTGTACTGGTACATGGGGTTATTCCTCCCCAGGTGCAGCACCCTACACTT